>QRFJ01000985.1:135000-396844 GCA_006176705.1 Cocos nucifera | reverse complement strand
TTTTACAATATTTTCTCAAAAATGTCCTTACCCGATGACCGCTTGGGGCCTATGAACTTTCTACTGATAGGGTTCACTGGCAATGCTATACCAGTTGAGGGCATAATAACTCTAGCTGTGACTGTAGGGCAATGCCCGAAATTGGCTAAGACATAGGTTGATTTTTTAATCGTGAGGACTCCGTCCGCCTACAATGCTATTCTCGACTGACCTGATCTAAATGCACTTCGGACAGTGGTATCAACCTACTATTTAAAGATGAAGTTTTCGATAAGTTATGGGATCGGAGAGGTCAGGGGAGATCAGGCTTTAGCGAGGCGCTGCTACTCAATAACCCTACATAAGGAAGAGTGGTCTGACCCTTATCCTATTGATGGACTGGATGTCTGCAATGACCTCACTGAGGAGTGGGGCGAGCCTATAGAGGACCTCATCTTTGTATCCTTAAATGATGGGAATGTGGAGCACATGGTGCAGATCGGCTCCAACTTGGGAGATGAGGTTCGGGAGCAACTCATTGCCTTCCTCAGGCGAAATGCGGACATCTTCGCTTGGACCCCAATGGATATGCCGGGAATCAATGCCAAGGTCATGGAACATCGGCTGGCCGTTGATCCTAAGCATCAACTAATAAAAGAAAAGATGCGCCACCATGCCCTGAAGAGGCAGAAAGCAATCACCAAAGAAGTAGACAAGCTCCTCAAAGCCGGATTCATCTGAAAGGTTAGTTATCTGACCTGGGTCTCAAACATGGTCCTCGTCAAAAAGGTGAACAATAAGTGGAGGATGTGCATTGACTTCAAAAAGCTGAATAAGGTCTGCCCGAAGGATAGCTATCCTCTTTTTAGGATTGATCAACTGGTGGATGCGACCTCAGGCCACGAGCTCCTCACCTTCATGGATGCCTTCTTCGATTATAACCAGATATGGATGGTGCCTGAGGATGAGAAGAAAACCACTTTTGTTACTGACTGTGGTCTTTATTATTATAAGATCATGCCCTTTGAACTCAAAAATGTAGGGACAACATACCAGCATCTGATCAATAAGATCTTCAAGGAGTAGATCGGCCACAACATGAAGGTGTACGTGGATGACATGCTCGTCAAAAGTCGAGCTTCTACAGACCACCTCGCCAACCTTGAAGAGACCTTCGACGCACTCAAGAAGCACAAGATGAAATTGAACCCGACCAAATATGCCTTTAGAATGACCTTCGTAAAGTTTCTGGGGTTCATGGTGTCGAGGCATGGGATTGAAGCAAACCCCAAGAAAGTTTGGGCCATTCAAGAGATGATCACTCGAAGAATGATCAAAGAGATTCTGCACCTGATTGAAAAGGTGGCATCCCTAAATTGCTTCATTTCAAGGTCAGTCGAATGATGTATGCCCTTCTTCCAAGTTCTCAGGCAACCAAAGAACTTCTGTTGGATGGTAGAGTGCCAACGGGCGTTCGAGGAGCTTAAAAACTACGTCGGCTCACCTCCACTACTGGCAAAACCCAAACCCGAAGAAGAATTATTCCTATACCTAGCAGTCTCTTTGGTGGCCCTGGCGGCAGTCCTGATCAAGGAAGAAGCGAAGATGCAGCGATCGATCTCTTACGTAAGTCGAATTCTGAGGGACACGGAGACCAGGTACTCTAGGCTAAAAAAATTAAATTACTCTCTTCTAATTGCTGCTAGAAGACTCCGATCTTACTTTCAGGGGCACACCATAACGGTCCTCACGGATCAACCAATCAAAGCAGTCCTTCACCGAATGAATGCTTTCGAAAGAATCACGAAATGGACAATCGAGCTCACAGAGTTTGACATCAACTATCAACCCCGACCATCGATCAAGGCTCAGATATTGACAAACTTTGTGTTAGAATGCACCATTCTAGTTGAAGTCAAGCTTGAACAGAATGAGACCGGTGCCCTACTGTCGTGGTCGAACCTCTCCGAAGGAAGTGTCGACCTTTCCGAAGGCTTTTGGGCTCTGCACGTGGATGGTTCGTCCAAGTCCACTACAGCTCGTGCGGGGTTGGTCATGGTCAGTCCCGAGGGAGTCATCACTGAGTACACACTATGCTTTGAATTTCCTGCAACCAATAAAGGGGTCGAATATGAAGCGATGATCGTTGGATTAAAAATAGCAAAAAAATTGAAAATAGATCGACTTTAAGTCTATAGTGATTTTCAATTGGTGGTCGATCAAGTTAATGACAGCTACGAAGTGCGGGAGGAAAGCATGATGAGATACCTTGGAAAAGTGAAGGATTTGACTCCAACCTTCGATAGTTTCGGCATTCGACAGATTTCGAGGGCAAAAAATGCAAGAGCTGATCTTCTCTCCAAGTTGGCCACTTCAGCTCCAGTCGAATTGCCCAAAGAAGTATTTATGGAGACTCTAAAGTGCCCAAGTCCAGAGGAATCTTAGGTCATTTTGCAGATGGAATTCGAGCCGAGTTGGATTGACCCATTGATTGCCTACCTCAAGGAGGGAGTCCTTCCTCATGACCCGAAAGAAGCTCGAAAACTCAGGAATCAAGCCTTCTAGTATGTTTTGTACGAGGGTAGATTGTATAAGAGGACATACTCGCTTCCGCTGCTAAGATGTCTCTGACCTTCAAAGGCTGACTTTTCATTATGGGAGGTGCATGAGGGACTCTGTGGAAGTCACGTAAGAGCTAGGTCCCTATCGCAAAAACTACTTCGACAAGGGTACTATTGGCCGACCTTATTTCATGATTTCGTGAAGGATGTTAAGAAATGCGACCGCTATCAGAAGAACGCAAACGTACAAAGATAGCCGGCCTCTGAGCTTACTTCGTTAAGTGCACCTTGGCCATCTGCATAATGAGGAGTGGACATACTTGACCCTTTTTTGATGGCATCCGGGCAGTGAAAGTTTCTTCTAATCGCGATCGACTATTTCACCAAGTGGGTCGAAGTTGAACCACTAGCAAAGATTATCGAGGCCAAGGTACAGAACTTCATCTGAAAGTTGATAGTCTGCTAGTTTGGTCTGCCCCAAACTCTCATAATCGATAATAGGCGACAGTTCACTAGGGCGAGGTTCACCGAGTTTTGTAAAAATCTGAACATCTCCCACCACTTCACATCGGTGGCTTACCCACAGGCCAATGGGGAAGCTAAAGTGACCAACCAGACTCTGCTGCAAGGCATCAAGACGAGGCTCGATAGAGCAAAGGGGGCCTGGATAGATGAGCTCTACCACGTCCTCTGAGCGTACTAAACTACACGAAGATTGTCGATTAGAGAAACACCATTTTTCTTAGCCTTTGGCATGGAGGCAGTCATCCTAATTGAACTTAAGCTCCCATCAGCATGAGTCATGGCCTTCAATGAGCAGCACAACTTACAAGGCCTCAGAGTTAACCTCGACCTGCTGGAAGAAAAAAGAGAGGAAGCCCACATCCAGATGGCAGCCTACAGATGGAAGGTGGCCCAGTACTACAACTCCAGGGTTAGAAGTAAGACATTCAAAGTGGAGGACTTAGTGTTTCGGTGAGTCATCATCTCTCAGCCTCAGAGCCAGGGAAAGCTCGCCCTAAATTGAAAAGGTCTGTATGAAGTGGTGGAGGTCATCCGGCCTAAAACTTATCATCTAAAGGAGCTCGGAGGGATGATGCTTCCACGACCTTGGAACTCAGAAAGCCTGAGGATGTATTATCAGTAATCTTCCTTCAATAAAACTTCTTCATTTTAGCATTATTGTTCCCTGGAGCAAGAATTATATGATGATAGAAAAGAAATGACCAAAAGTGACCATGTTGGGAACAGGAGGAGAACCTCATCCTAACATGAGCAAAGTCAAAGATCGAGCTTCGAGGTCTTCGCCAACAGGAGATAAGATCTCCCCCGAGCCTCTACAAGAGATAAGATCTTCTTCAACCTCGACTGTCGAAGGCCTCATTCATTTTAGACGAGATGGAGGGAGAGGCCCTGATAACGGCCCTTATGTACCCCCACAGCCCATTAGGAACTAGAGGAGAACCTCATCCTAACACGAGCAAAAGTCGAAGGCCTCATTCATTTTAGACGAGATGGAGGGAGAGGTCCTGACAATGGTCCTTATGTGCCCTATAGCCATTCGAAATAGGAGGAGAACCTCGTCCTAACGCGAGCAAAGTCGAAAGCCTTATTCATTTTAGATGAGATGGGGGGAGAGGCCCTGACAACGGTCCTTATGTGCCCCCACAGCCCATTAGAAATAGGAGGAGAACCTCATCCTAATATGAACAAAGTCAAAGATCGAGCTTCAAAGTCTACGTCAGTAGAAGATAAGATCTCCTTCGAGCTTCGACCTCGGTTGCAAAAAGATAAGATCTCCCCCCAGCCAATCTTGGCTGTAGGAGATAAGATCTCCCCCAAGCTTCAATCTTGACTATAGTAGATAAGATCTCCCCCGAGCCAACCTCGACTGCAGGAGATAAGATCTCCTCCGAGCGCCCATATCAATCTCGGTTAGAGATAAGATCTCTTCCGAGCAATCGAGCTAATCTCAACTGTAGGAGATAAGATCTTTTTCGAGCTTCGACCTCGACTACAGGAGATAAGATCTCCCCTGAGCCAACCTCGATTGTAGGAGATAAGATCTCTCCCGAGCTTCAACCTCAGTTGTAGGAGATAAGATCTCCCCCGAGCCAACCTCGACTGTAGGAGATAAGATCTCCTTCGAGCTGACCTGACTGTAGGAAATAAAATCTCCCCGAGCCAACCTTGATTATAGGAGATAAGATCTCCTCCGAGCCGACCTCGACTGTAGGAGATAAGATCTCCCCTAAGCTTCGACCTCAGCTGCAGGAGATAAGATCTCTCCCAAGCCAACCTCGGCTACAGGAGATTAGATCTCCCTCGAGCGCCCATGTCAACCTCGGCTAGAGATAAGATCTCTTCCGAGCAACCGGGCCAACCTCGACTGTAGAAGATAAGATCTCCTCCGAGCTTCAACCTCGGCTGCAGGAGATAAGATCTTGCCCGAGCCAACCTCAGCAGCAAGAGATAAGATTTTCTTCGAGCATCCGTATCAACCTCGACTAGAGATAAGATCTCTTCCGAGCAATCGAACTAATTTGACTGTAGGAGATAAGATCTCCCCCGAGCTTCAACCTCGACTGTAGGAGATAAGATCTCCTCTGAGCGCCCGTATCAATCTTAGCTAGAGATAAGATCTCTTTCGAGCAATTGGGCCAACCTTGACTGCAGGAGATAAGATCTCCCTCGAGCTTCGACCTCAACTATAGGAGATAAGATCTCTCCAAAGCCAACCTCGACTGTAGGAGATAAGATCTCCCCGAGCTTTGACCTCGGCTGTAGGAGATAAGATCTTCCCTGAGCCAACCTCGACTGCAGGAGATAAAGATCTCTCCCAAGCTTCGACCTCGACTGTAGGAGATAAGATTTCTCCTGAGCCAACCTCAGCTGCAGGAGATAAGATCTCCCCTGAGCGTCCGTATCAACCTCGGCTAGAGATAAGATCTCTCCCGAGCAACCGAGCCCAACCTTGGCTGTAGGAGATAAGATCTTTCCGAGTTTCAACCTCAGCTACAGAAAATAAGATCTCCCCGAGCCAACCTCGACTATAGGAGATAAGATCTCCTCTAAGCCGACCTCAGCTATAGGAGATCAGATCTTTTCCGAGCCAACCTCGACTGTAGGAGATAAGATCTTCTTCGAGCTTCAACCTCGGCTGTAGGAGATAAGATATCCTCTGAGCGCTCGTATCAACTTCGATTGAAGGAGATAAGATCTCTCCTGAGCACCCATATCAACCTTGACTAGAGATAAGATCTCTTCCGAGCAACCAGGCCAACCTCGGTTGTAGGAGATAAGATCTCCTCTGAGCTTCAACCTCGACTGGAGATAGGATCTTCTTCGAGCTTCAACCACAACGTTAGCAAATGACAAGATCTCCCTGAACCTCAGCTGGAGACAAGATCTCCTCCGAGCTTCGACTTCAACTTCAACAGGTGCAGAGCCCAGAAAAGGACTTTGGTAGTTGCCTATTTTGGTACTCCCTTCCTTCAAATTTCAAACACGAAAGTGGGGGGACTATTATTGGGGATAAATCCTATTCCCGCTGAAGTCCAGTCTAATGCTCAATTAAATGCAGCCAGTAGTCATGGAAGAGCCTCAGCGGTCGAGCCCCGATCTAACTCCTCAGCAATCGAGCCTTAGTCGAACTCCTTCAGCCGGTCGAACTTCTCAGCGGTCGAGTCTCTTTCGAACTTCCCAACGGTCGAGTCTTAGTCGAATCCATTCAACTGACTGAACTTCTCAACGACTGAGCTTCAGTCGGACTCGTACGGAAGCCAAACTCCTTTCGAACTTCTCTTTCAGTTGAACTTCTATAGGAGCCAAACTTTCTTCAAGGTTCTCCTTCAGTCGGGCTCCTATAGGAGCCAAACTCCATTCAAACTCCGCAGCGATCGAGCCCCGACCAAACTCCTCAGAGATCAAGCCCTAATCGAACTCTTTCTAGATCGCTCCTACAATCAAACTCTTCTAGGAGCCGAACTCTTTCCAGATTACTCTTATGGATAGGCCCCGAATGCATGCTTCCACCAAACAACATGGCCACCACTACCATTCTGGCGACGCCGCTCTCTTCGTAACAAGCTCCATGCGGCCCTCGATCAGATGACATGGCTGCCACTATCAGTCTGGCGACACCGCTCTCTCTGTAATAAGTTCTATACGGCCTACGATCGGATGACATGACCGCCACTACCAGTCTGACGACATCTCTCTCTCCGTACCAAATTTCATGTGGCCTCGAGCGACCCACTACTAGATGGTATGGTCGTCACCATCATTCAAGCTCCATCTATAAAAGGGACCCTCCAGATATGTTCTCTCGAAGCTCTCCTCTCCCCTCTAAAGCTCTAAGCTTACTTTTCTTTCCTGAGCACTCTATTTCTGTTGGCCAGAAGAGTTAACTTGATCATCGGAGAGTCCTACCGGAGCCACCACCACCGACTCTGGATGGAACTTTATTTTGCAGGTCACTGGCAGCGACCTCATCCTCCTCCACTCCAGCTCGATCTGGCATCAATCAAATTCTGCACCAACACCTAATAATCGATTAGGGCTAATAAACTCTCCATTGGTAGGCTTCACTAGTGATGTTGTGCTAGTTGAAGGAATATTAACATTAACTATGGCTGTAGGATAGTACCCAAGATAGTCCAATGCATAGATGGATTTTTTGGTGGTAAAGACCCCATCTGCTTATAATGTAATTCTTGATCGACCTAGTCTAAATGCACTTTGGGCAGTAGTGTCAACTTATTATCTGAAAATGAAGTTGCCAACAAGTTATGGGATCGGAGAGGTCAGAGGAGATCAAGCTCTGACGAGGCATTGCTATTCAATTGCTTTGCAAGGAAGCGGACAACTAGATCCCTATCTAATCGATGGGCTGGATGATCGTGATGACCTTACTGAAGAGCAGGGAGAACCTATGAAAGATCTTATCCTAATTCTTTTAAATGATGGAAGTGAAGAACACACTGTACAGATTGGCTCCAACCTGGGAGATGAGGTTCAAAAGCAACTCAGCACCTTCTTATAGAAAAATGCAGATATTTTTGCTTGGATCCCAACAGACATGCTAGGGATTGATGCTGAAGTCCTAGAACATCATCTGGCTGTTGATCCCAAACATCGGCTAGTAAAGGAAAAAATGCGCAGTTATGCCCCAGAAAGAAAGAAGATAATTATAGAAGAAGTTGACAAGCTCCTTAAGGTTGGATTCATCTGAAAAGTCTCTTACCCGAACTAGATTTCTAATATGGTTCTAATCAAGAAAGCTAATGATAAGTGAAGAATGTGCATAGACTTCAAGAAGTTGAACAAAGTCTGCCCAAAAGATAGCTACCCCCTATCTAGAATTGATCAATTGGTTGACGTAACTTCTGGCCATGAGCTCCTCACTTTCATGGATGCCTTCTTCAGCTATAATCAAATCCAGATGGCACTAGAAGATAAGAAGAAAATTACTTTTATTACTGATCGTGGTCTTTATTATTATAAGGTTATGCCCTTTGGGCTTAAAAATGCAGGTGCAACCTATCAATGCTTGGTCAATAAAATCTTCAAAAAGTAGATCAGTCGTAATATGGAGGTTTACATAGATGACATGCTTATCAAGAGCCAGTCTTCAACAAATCATATTACCGATCTTGAAGAGACCTTCAATGCCCTCCGAAAATACAAGATGAAATTGAATCCAACTAAGTGTGCCTTAGGGGTGACTTTTAGAAAGTTCCTAGGGTTCACGGTATCAAAGCATGGAATCGAAGTAAATCTGAAGAAGATTCAAGCCATTCAAGAGATGACCACTCTAAAATTAATAAAAGAAATTTGGCATCTAACAGAAAAAGTGGTAGCTTTGAATCGCTTTGTTTTGAAGTCAGCCAAATGATGTATGCTCTTCTTCTAAGTTCTCAAATAGCCAAAAAACTTCTACTGGACCGCTGAATGTCAACAAGCATTTAAGAAACTCAAGAGCTACCTTGGCTCACCTTCTTTATTGGCCAAGCCTGAGCCTAGAGAAGGATTGTTTCTATACCTAGCAGTCTCACCAATGGCCCTCACAATAGTCTTAGTTAAAGAAGAGATGAAAGTACAGTGGCCGGTCTACTATATAAGTCGAGTCCTGAGAGATGCTGAGACCAGGTACATTAAGTTAGAAAAACTAACTTATGTTCTACTGATTACAGCTCGAAGGCTTCAACCTTATTTCTAGGGGCATACTGTAATCCTTCTCACTGATCAACCAATCAAGATTGTTTTTCATCGAACAAATGCCTCTAAAAGAATAGCAAAATGGGCAATCGAGCTTACAGAGTTTGACATTAATTTTCAACCTTGATCATCAATCAAAGCATAGATCTTGATAGTTTCTGTAGTAGAATGCACTATCCTGGATGAAGCCAAACTTGAACAAAAAGAAGTTAGTATTCCATGGCTTCAGCGGAACTGAAGGAACCAGATCTAGAATTTCAGATTTAGATCTTGAAACTTTTTCAAGATCATGTAGTGAAAGACTAAAATAAATTAAGATTTATTTAAAAAAAATAGAGAATCCCTAGATCTAAGATCCTATTACATGATTATGGCATGAGATTAAATCAAAAATTAAAACATAAGGAAGAAAAATCATGTTGATCATATCAACATGCATCTACACTACATCTAATGCAGGTATGTAATAATAGATTATATCTATATTACTTATGCAAGTTAGATGTTCTAACTTGCTGATCCAAACTTGAGGATGACGCCCCAAGCCGCACACACATCTGACCTCTAAGAGATGTCCACACGAGCCCATGAACCCCGATCAGAAGTCCTATGTAAGAAATCAGCACAATATGCTAGTACTATACTGATCCTTCTTCAACAATCGATCAGATGCTTTCTTCTTCTGGATTTAGACTCCTCCAAAGATTAGAAGAAAGAGGAAAGATTTTAGATCTGAGACACTCTCAAATAATCTCAAAAGGAAGAGAAGAAGAAAAGAAAAAAGCAATCCTAAAAGAAGACCCTCTTCTTCTTCTCTGTTCTCTCACCTAGACACCCAGATTAGTGTCTATGAAAACCTCATACCCAAGGGTTCTCTCATCCTGATATTCACACACCCAAAAGCTCTCTCCAAGTTCTAGAATATATCCAAAAATCAGCCTAAAATTTATCCTATATAATGAGTTATAGAAGAGTGCTTTTTAGGGTAAATTCTTAGACTAGAAAAGTACAAACCAATACTTGGGTGCCCCCTCTTTTGTTTTAGGTGTGGACCACCTACAATTGTCACACAAAAATCCTTCTTTTCCACCAAATAAAATAGAGAGAAAATAGGGAGAGGAGGGTGGCATGCATGGGAGAAGTTTTAGTTTTCTGGAACTCTATTCAAAGGTAATTAAAATCAAATTCAAACTTCCTGCTTTTGACCTAGTCCACAACTAATTGCTATATGAGAAATAGAGGAGAGGAGTTGGCATGCGTGAAGACCAAGGAGAGAAAATTTGTCATCAAAAATAAAGAGAGAAAAGGGCATGGGGGGCATGGGATATAGATGGTGCAACCAAGATGGATCCTAGTCTTACTAGGATTCCATATTTGACTTGGTCAAACATGATTTCTCAAATCAAATCAAACCAGAAGAAATTTAATCCAATTAAATTAGATCCTAATCTAATTAAAGATTAATTAAATTAAATTAAATTATATTTAATTCTAATTTAATTTTTTAATCAAATTAGAAAATTAGGTTGACCCAAGTCCTAGTTGAACTAGGACTAGTTCTTCCTTGCACTTAGCTTATCTAATAAACCAATTAGACTTGATCCAATCAAGCCTAAACTAAATATAATTAAATTATATTTAATTAAACTTAATCTTAATCCTCTGACTTAATCAAATTAAGCTAATTAGTAATCGAATTGCTAATCGATCCTCCTGCAATATTTATACTAGGTTAAACATCAATCTTATTGATCGTTTAACCTTAGAACGATTCTCAATCATTGATCAACCATCTGATCAGATCATGAAATCTAATATGTGTGATCTCATAGATTCGAACCTAAGCTAATAGTATAGAAATAAATTTTTATACCAGTCGAAGTGATCATCTAGCAATAGTACCTGATAGCCGGATAGGTTGAATGTGTAGAACAAATATCCTTAGAATCCATATGGATATAGTTTTCATATAATTCATCACCTTGATCAAAATGCTCGTAGACACCTCAAAGTTCAACTATCAACTTTGATCAGGCTGTCCACATTGTATTTCAAAATACCAAATCCATCTTATGGATTATCCTAGCCAAGGTTTTACTATATTGAAACATAGTGATACATTCTTCTACAACTCTTGGAGTGGTTAATTCTATCTTAATCACATACCAACTTTGCAAGTACTTGACTATGTCCAAAAGTCTTCCGTTACTAAATTAGAAATTTAGTTAGTTCAGTACCAAAGCACAGTGAGTTGCTTGCAAGCCACTAAGATGATCTTAGGTCTAAGGGATATTTATACCTATATCCCATCAGAGACATTCTCTATGAGCTCAAAAGTGGTGCTCCCAAGTTTTGAAAATATGATAAAATAGGTCATGAAAAGTTAGGAGCAAGCTGGAAGAAAAATCATCCCGAATAGCAAAGTTCAGAAACTAAGCTGGTTCATCCTGAAACTGAGCCAGCTAAGTTGGAAACTAGGCCAGCTCAGTCCAAGACTGGGTTAGCTATGTGTCAGAGAAAAATTCAGACAGAAAGTAGCATTTTTAAATTATTGGCATGGTTCACAACTAGGTCAGCTCAGTCTCAGACTGAGTCGATCCAGTCGTAGGTTAGTCTGCTCAATCTAAAACTAGGCTGGCTTAGTTTTTTTGGGTTTGTTTTGTGTACGTGGGATGTTTGAATCTTGGAGAGTTTTTTTATAAGTTTGGGGCTGGACCCTTTTGTAAAGTATAAATACTAAAAATAGGTCAAGATTGTATATAATGCTGAATTCCTTGAATAAAGCTCTTTTCTTTCGAAAAACTCTTGTGTTCTCTTTCTTTCTTTTCTCTTGAATCCATTATTTTGCTTTCGTATTGATCCTAGGAGATTGTTTCTTATTGCTTGGCTAATCACCAGCAGTCACGCCATTTCGAGAGAGGATAGTTTATCCCAATAATTGATATCAGAGCGGTGTTGCATGGAAGAAAGGAAGACACCTAGGGTTACTATATTCAAAATCTGTTGCATCAGGTTTTACCTAAAATTTTCTTATTTCTTCATTAGTTGTCTCTAGATTAAGATGGAGATTGGTTACGTGGAGGGACGGTGATATAGATGGTTGAAAAGAGGATCTAGGACGTTTAGATCTTCTTTGAAGGATAGTGTTACTGGTGTGTGATCGAAGAAGGGTGTTAGGAATCTGTTCTTAACTTATTTGAAGTCATGAGATTGAGTGGATTCAAAATGAATTTTAAGAAATTTGATGGCAAGAAAAACTTTACCCTATGGTAGCAGAGGATAAAGGACTTGTTGGTTCAGTAAAGGATCTACAAGATCTTGACAAGAGAAAGTCCAGAAAAGATTAGTACTGAGGATTGAAAAGAGTTGGAGAAAATTACTTTCAGCATAATCCGGATGTGCTTGATCGATCAGATTTTGCCCGAGGTTTGCATGGAGACTATGGCTAAAGGGCTCTGGATGAGACCAAAGAATACATACATGGAAAAGAACATGACAAACAAGCTGTGATTGAAGAAATAGCTGTATAGTCTAAGGATGCCCGAAGGTGGAGATCTTGTTGCACATATCCAAAGGTTCAATCAAGTGTATTTTCAGATCATGAGTTTGGATGTGAAGATCGACGAGGAGGATCGGGCGTTGCTGCTATTATGTTCTCTCTCAGATTCGTATGATGGTCTCATAACAACTTTAGTTTATGAAAAGAAGATCCTAAACTATAAAGAGGTTGTTGGTGTGTTCAGATCAAATGAGCAAAGGAAGAAGATCTGCAAGGGAGATCCTAAGTCTGAGATCTTGGCTATGAATGAAAGATAGAAAAGATCAAAGAAGAAGGCAAGAGGAAAATTCAAGGGTAGGTTGAAGTTTCAGGATCAGAGAAAGATATTGAAATGTTATAAATGTCATCAGCCTGAACACTTGAGGAGCGATTATCTCCTTTTGAGATTAGAAAAAGAGAAGGCCAGTAAGAAAGATGATACAGCTTCTGTAAGCAGTGGAGAAGATCTGTTAGTTGTATTAGATGGATTCATAGAGTACGATACTATATGGATATTAAATTCAGCATGCTCACACCACTATACTTCTCATTGGAAGTGATTTGCTACCTACCAGAAGGTCGATGGTGGAAGTGTCAACCTTGGAGATAATCACCCATGCAAAGTAGTTGGAGCTGGCTCTATCAGAGTGAGGATGTGCGATGGAATTATTCATACATTATCAAATGTCAGACATGTACCGAAGTTGAAAAAGAATTTAATTTCTTTGGGCAACTTGGAGGAGCAGGGTTATGCTGTTAGTAGCCAGGTTAGCAGTGGATATTTGAAAATTTTCAAAAAAGCTTTGGTGGTGATGAAAGATAGAAGACTGAGCAATAATCTTTATAGAATGGAAGGCTCAGTGATAAAAGATAGTGCAGAGGTACTAGCAGCGGCACAGAAGGAGCAAATTTTATATCAACTATGGCACTATCGGATGGGTCATATGAGCGACCGTGGGCTCACTGAACTTAGCAGAAGAGGTATGATCCTAGTCCTGAAGAAAGAGAGCATAGATTTGTGTGAGCCATGTATCTTTGGTAAATAGCATAGGATAAAGTTTGCCAAAAGTACCAAGCATAGTGAAGGAGTGCTGGATTTAGTGCACTCGGATGTGTGGGGACCAGCTCCTGTATCAGCTAGAGGTGGGACAAGGTATTTTATCACTTTCATTGATGATTTCTCAAGGAAGGTGTGGGTTTATCTGATTAGAGAAAAGTCAGAGGTGTTTTCTCAATTCAAAACCTAGAGAGCTGAAATTGAGAAGGAGTCTGAGAGATAGGCGAAGTGTCTGAGATCGAATAATGGAGGGGAGTATACTAGCTTGAAGTTCAGGAGATACTGTTAGAAAAATGGCATCAAACGCCATTACACGATGAAGATGACTTCCCAGCAGAATGATGTCATGGAGAGAATGAACCAAACATTGATCGAGAAGGCACGGAGTTTGAGGCTACAGACATCACTTCCAAAATCTTTTTAAGGTGATGCCTTAACTTTTTCTTATTTTCTTATGAACAAGTTCCCACATCGTAAGCTGAATGAATGTATTTCAGAGGAGGTCTGGAGTGGAAAGAAGGTGGAGCTTGGCTACCTAAAGGTCTTTGGTTGCTCGATCTATGCACATATGGAGGCAACCGAGAGGAGCAAATTAGACCCAAAATCTCAAAAGATGACATTCATAGAGTATCCACAAGGAGTCAAGGGATATCTGCTATGGGACTCTTAGGAATAGAAGTCAGTGATTAGCAGGAACATTATCTTTGATGAGAAAAGCATCTTGAGGAGGTCTGGGATAGATGAAACTGAAAAGATAAAGATAAACAGTAGTGGTCAGTCTGAGATAGATGACATGCAGTCTGAATCCACGTATAGGAGTGTTCCTATTATGGTGGAGGTGGGTAGGAGAAAAGATACTCAGATGAAAGACCGGCCAGTAGTTCAGATGGATGTGCAAGACCAGCCATAGACATCAGGCAGAGATGTGCCAGTAGGAGTAGCTTTACACAAACCTCAGCATACTACCAAGAGTCTAGTTAGATATGGCATTGATGAGGTTATCTCGTATGCACTCATCACTGATAATGAAGATCTAGAAAATTATACAGACACTATGGAGAGTGAGGATCATGATTCATGGATGCAGGCCATGATAGAGGAGATGGAATCACTTGAAAAGAATTAGACATGACAGCTGGTGGATCTTCCAGAAGGTGCTCGACGTATTGGCTCAAAGTGGGTGTTCACAAAGAAAGAGACACCTTCAGAACAAGATGGAGTCAGATTCAAAGTAAGACTGGTAGCAAAGAGATACTCACAAAGAAAAAAGATTGACTGCACAAAAATTTTTTCTTCTGTGGTGCATCATACATCTATTTGGATTTTGCTGTCACTGGTGGCACAGTATAACATGAAGTTGGAATAGATGAATGTGAAGATGGCCTTCCTTCATGGCACATTGGAGGAAAGGATCTACATGAAGCAACCAGATGGTTTCATGAAGACTGGATAGGAAAAAAAGGTGTGTTTACTCAGAAGATCTTTATATGGCTTGAAATAGTCCCCTCGTCAGTGGTATCGAAGATTTGATAGCTTTGTTTTAAGCTTGGGTTTTAGTAGATGTGAACATGATTGTTATGTCTACGTCAAGGATGTAGATGAGGAGGATGCTCTGTACCTCCTACTATATGTAGATGATATGCTTATAGCCAGTAGAAGCATGAAAAATATGAAAAGACTGAAAAAAGCATTATCATCTGAGTTTGAGATGAAGGATCTAGATCTGGTTGAGAAAATCCATGGAATGGAGATTTGTAGAGATAGATGCAAAGAAGTGCTCCATTTATCATCAAGAAGATATATCCAGAAAGTTCTAGAGAGATTTGGATGGAGAAGGCTAAACCTACAGAGACATCATTATCAAGCCATATATCTCTCTCCAAGTTACAAAGCCCCCAATCAGAAGAGGAGAGAGAATATATGGAAAGAGTCTCTTATGTGAATGTTGTAGGCAGTGTGATGTACACTATAGTGTGCTGTAGACTAGATATAGCATATGCAGTGAGCATGGTTAGTAGATACATGGCTAATCCTGGAAAATAACATTGGAAAGCATTAAAATAAATATTGCGATATCTGCATGAAATAAGGGATTATGATTTGGTGTTTGGTGGGCAGCCAGGAGGATTTGAAGATAGAGGTTTGAGTCCTCTGAAAGAGTTTGTAGATACAAATTATGCAGGAGATCTTGATACAAGGAGGTCTACTACTAGATACCTCTTCTACATGTATGATGGATCGGTATCTTGGAGATCAATCCTTCAACCAATTATGGTCTTATCTACCATAGAGGTCAAGTATATTGGAATAATATAGGCTACGAAGGAAGCCCTTTGGCTTAAAAGGCTGATTTTTGAGTTGGGGGTGGAGCAGAGCAAGGTTACACTATTTAGTGATAGTCAGAGTGCTCTACTATTGGCATAGAACCCAGTCTATCATGCGCACACAAAGCATATAGATGTGAGGTACCATAGAATCAAAGAGCTGGTGGAGGAAGATGAAGTGGAACTGATGAAGGTTCATACCAAGGAGAATCAGTCTGATGCACTCATGAAGGTACTTCCTAAAGACAGCTTTCAGATGTTTGTGGCAAGGATGGATTTGCTGAGAAGAGATGAGTTCACAAGGACTTGGAAGCACCAAAATGGAGAATGTGAGCTCAAAAGGGGCGCTCCCAAGTCTTGGGAATATGAGAAGATAGATCATGAAAAGATGGGAGCAAGTTGGAAGAGAAATCAGTCCAAATAGCAAAGTTTAGAAACTGAGCTGGCTCACCCTGAGACTAAGCTGGCTAAGTTGGGAACTGGACTAGCTTGGTCTAGGACTGGATCGACTATATCTTAGAGAAAAATTTAGATAGAAAGCAGCATTTTTTAGCTGTTAGCATGGTTCACAACTGGGTCGGCTCAGTCTCAGACTGAGCTGATCCAGTCGCAGGTTTGTCAGCTCAGTCTGAAACTAGGCCGACTCAATTTTTGCGGGTTTATTTTGTGTATGTGGGATGTTTGGATTTTGGAGACTTTTTCTATAAGCTTGGGGCTTGATCCTTTTGCAAAGTATAAATACTAAAAATAGATCAAGATTGTATATGATGTTAAATTCATTGAATAAAGCTCTTTTCTTTGGGAAAACTCTTGTGCTCTCTTTCTCTCTTTTCTCTTGAATCCATTATTTTGCTTCCACATTGATCCTAGGAGATTGTTCCTTATTGCTTGGTTAATTGCCAACGACCATACCGATCCAAGAGAATAGTTTATCCCAACATTCTCGATAGCAGAATGCTCTAAAGTTGGTCACGTTCCATGATGATGTATCCCTACATCTCGCCTATATGCCATACCAGTGTCTCTACACTCCTTGATTAAGAGGATAACCAACCTATATGACATATAATAATCTATACTTGATAGATGCTGTCATCCTAATTAACAATCTATCATTTGGTTGTGAACAGTTTTAAGGACTAATCAATAGATCCTCTCTTTATCGAATCTAAATAGTCCTAATAACTTCATCATAATAATAAAGTTTGTTAGAAGATGAAAAACTTGTAATAAAAAATATTAAAAATATATTTTATTAATTAATAAATTAATTATAATTATAATATAGCTCAACCATCAACAGGCTGATGATTGGCTTTGGAACATATTTTCCAACAACTCTCACTTATCCTAAAATCACTCGGCATAGTAGCTAATACCCATCTTTAACTTATGGTTGTCAAATTCCTTTATCACTAAGGCTTTAGTGAAGGGGTCGGTCAGGTTCTTTCTTCTATCGATCTTCTGAAGGTCGACGTTACCTTGATTCACAATCTTTTAAATCAGGTGGAAGCGGCATAGAACGTGCTTCGTCCATTGATATGCCTTTGATTTCTTCACCTGAGTTATGACACCAGTGCTATTGTAGTAGAGCAAGACTAGACCATCTAGAGATGGTGCTACTCTGAACTCGATGATAAACTTCTTCAACCACACAGCTTTCTTCGTGGCATCTGATACTACAATGTATTCTACTTCACAAACAGAGTCTGCCATAGAATGCTGCTTGGAACTCTTCTAGTAGATGGCTCCACCATTCAAAGAAAAGATATATCCCGACATGCTTCTGCTATCATCATGGTCAGATTGAAAGCTGAAGTTTGTAAACCCCACAAGTTTTAAATCTAACTCGCCATAAATCAATCATTGGTTCTTCATATTTCTCAAATACTTAAGGATGGCTTTAACCACTTTCTAGTGGTTTTCTCTAGGATTAGACTGGTATCTACTTACTACTCCTAGTGAGTATGCCACATATGATCTCGTACATGTCATGGCATACATGATAGCTCCCACTACCAAAGCATATAGAACTCTACTCATACGCTCTCTTTCTTTAGAAGTTATCGGATAATCCTTTTTAGAGAGAAAAATTTCATGGCCTATCAAGAGATAGCCCTTTTTGGAATTCTCCATGTTGAACCTCTTCAGTACAGTATCTATATACGTGGACGGAAATCATTCAAGCATCCTTTTAGATCTATCTCTATAGATCTTTATCCCTAGGATGTAGGATGCTTCACCCAAGTCCTTCATGAAGAACTGTGATGATAATCTGACTTTTATTTCCTATAGTACGGGGATGTCATTCTCGATTAAGAAAATGGCATCCACGTACAAGATAAGAAATATCACTACTAGACCATTTGTCCATTTGTAAATGCAGGACTCTTCTCCATTCTTAACGAAGCCATATATTTTGATCATCTTATCAAAATGCATGTTACAACTCCGAGATGCCTGCTTCAATCCATAAATGGATCTTTGAAGCTTGCACACCGTGGACTCATCAATGGATGTGAACCCCTCAGGTTGTATCATATACACCTCTTTAGTCAACTCTCCATTTAGGAAAGCTATCTTCACATCCATCTGCCAGATCTCATAGTCCAGATGGGCAGCTATCACAAGCATTATCTGAATGAATTTAAGCATTGCCACAGGAGAGAATATCTGATCATAGTCAATACCATAATGTTGATGATACCTCTTGACAATCAGACGGGCTTTATAGGTCTCCACCTTTCCATCTATGTCCCTTTTTCTTTTGAAGATCCACTTACACCCAATGAGTTTAATCCCTTTGGGTGGGTCAACCAATGTCCACACATCATTGACCTTCATGGACTTCATTTTGGATTTCATGGTCTCAAGCCATTTCTCAAAATCAGATCTCTACATAGCATCCATATAGGTGATCAGATCCTCATCGAGTTCGATGAGATCATCGTTCTGGACCAAGAAACCATAGTATCAATCTGAGTGACATGGTACTCTACTGAATCACCTTAATAGTGCAGGTACACTAGGCTCCAGATCTGATCTAATCAAATTCGACTCAAGTTCAACTACAGGTGTCGGTTTATCTACCTGTTGAACTTCATCAAGTTCAACCTTAGAGACAATAGTTCCTTCACCAAGAAACTTTTTTTTAAAAAAGATTACCTTAAGGCTGACAAACATCTTATGTTCATCAACATAGTAGAAATAATATCCTTTGGTTTCTTTTGAGTATCCTATGAATGTGCACTTGTCAGACCTAGGTCCAAGTTTATCTATAACTAACCATTTGACATAAGTCTGGCACCCCCAAACCCTAACGTATGAAAGTGTTGGCTTACGTCCTGTCCATATCTCATATAGAGTCTTAACTACAAACTTACGTGGAATCCTATTTAATAGATAGCAAGTCGATTCGAGTGCATATCGCTAGAAGGATATCGGCAAGCTGGCAAAATCCATCATGGATCGGACCATGTCTAATAGAGTCTGATTCCTCCTCTAAGACATGCCATTATACTGTGGTGTTCCTATAGGAGTTCATTGGAAGAAAATCTCATTCTCTCCTAGATATGTGAGGAACTCATCGAAAAGATATTTCTCTCCTCAATTAGACTGAAGAATTTTAATACTCTTTTTAGTTTGTTTTTCTACTTCACTTCAAAATCATTTAAATATTTCAAATGAATCCAACTTGTGTTTCATCAGATAGATATATCCATATCTGGATAGATCTTCTATGAAAGTGATGAAGTAGAAATATCTATCTCTGGTACTTGTGCTCATTAGTCCACATATATCAGTATATATTAAACCTAAAAGCCTAGTGGCTCTCTCATCTTTTTCAGTAAAAGATGGCTTGATAATTTTACTAAAAAAACAAGACTCATAGGTTGGAAGTAATTCACAATCAATGACTTTGAGGATTCCCACCTGAGTCAATCTATTTATTCTATTCTTGTTTATATGACCTAGCCTACAGTGCCATAGTAGATATCTGACACACTATCTAATCTAGGATACTTGCCAGTTGAATAGACTACATTAATAGGTTGTGATAGCATATATACACCATTGTTCAAATATCCATAGAAAATAGTAACACCATTCATAATGATATTACAAACTTATTTCTTTATTAAAATTTTATAATTATTTTTGGCCAAAAAGCCTATAATAATGACATTTAAAAAAAGACTAGGACAAAAATGACAATCATTAAGAACAACGATATGAGACTCAAATACAAGTTTCAGGATTCCTAAAGCTAGAACTGAAACTAGTCTTCCATCTCCAACGTTTAGGAATCTTTCGCCTTGCTCGAATATCCTACTAACCTACAACCCCTGCAATGAATTACAAATATGGTAAGGGCTACTGTATCCAATACCCAGTCAGTGATATCACAAATAGAGAAATTGCATGGAGTTATCATATAAATACCTTGCCCGGCAATAGCTTGCTTCTTTCTCTATCTGATCAGGTTCAGAAAGGCAATGTACTGAGGACAATGCCTCCGCTTCTTGCAAAAGAAGCATTCAGTTTGACTCTTATCAGGCTTGATCTTTCTGGTCTGGCCTTGCATAGATGTCCCAATCTGAACTTGCACCTTCTTTGCCTCTTTCTTCTTGTTCTTCTTTTCTTTTCTAAAGGATCGAGAACCAAAATATGAACCTCCCACTAAGTTCACTAACTCCTTATGGAGTTAGTGATCTTTCTCAAAGTTCTAAAGCAACCCCAATAACCCATGGTAGTCAACTTCATGCTTTGTCATTGTATAATGAGTAAGGAAGGGGAGATAGGACTTGGGCAGTGAGTTCAGTATTGCATCTTTCCTAAGCTGCTTATATAAGAAAAAGTCAAGCTTGCTCAATCGCTCTATCAGCTCGATCATGTATAGTACATGATCAGTGATAGAGGCACCATCCCGCATACTGGCATTAAAGATGGCACAACTAGTCTTATGCCTTTCAACATCATCGAGTGTGCCAAAAGAATTCGCCAATATTTAAAGCATATCTTTTGGGTGAGCCATCTCAAATCTGCAATTGAACTCATCGCTCATGGCAACTAGCATAATGCAGTACACCATGGTTCGATCATTGAGCCACTTCTAGTAAGTGTCTTTAACTATTCTACATGCATTGGCAGCTAACTCTTTAGGTGCAGGATCCATCAACACATATAGGATCTGTTCATGCTCCAGGACTACCTTCAACTTTTGGTACCAGCTATCGAAGTTGGATCCCATCAACTTATCATTATCCAACAATGATTGGAGCGATAAGAAAGTGACAATATCTGCATAAAGAAAAATCATAACCTAGTTAGTAATTGATTCATTAAACCTAAAGATTTGGACTTTAATCAAAAGATTCTTTCACTATTTTATTCAAATTGGTAGCCTCTACTTTCAATTCAAGAAATTACTCTAATTTTTTAGTGGATACTAGAATCCACATAGACTGCATACGAGCTCAACTTTGGTTGGCCAATCCATGTACATCTAAGGATAGGTTCATAATCAATTATTTCTTCAAATAATTTTTAGTAATTAAATTTTTTCCCCAGTTCCTAATCAGTAGGCTTTGGCCTCCACTAAAAAGATCCGGTTAGGTCCAACCATTAACATGACCATACTTGATCGATCAAACTAATGAATAATTAGGCCCAACCTTGGTTGGCTAACCTAACCACCATTTAGAAAGATGCAACCAAGAAATCATATAATGAATAATAATTTCATTAGCCGATAAGCACCAAGCCTTTGGGCCTCCAATGATTATCCAAATTATGGACCCATTATCACCCACTTAATGGGAGGCTATGATCTATTTATTATAATAAGTATTTTATTTTAGGGATCTAATAATTTTAGAAGATTTAATTTTTAAAGAAGAGAGAAGGTCAGATGAACCAGCTTGTCATGATCCTTCCACTGGCTTTACCAAGTCAGCTTAAGGGAGACCATTAATAGGCTAGTCTAGGATCACCTAAATCAGTCATACTGATTTACCTAACTGACATGGATCAGCTCGAATAGTCAAGTGAGCCAATCAAAATATAATTTCACTAAGAAGTCAAATAAGTTCAATCAGTGAGAGGGTCTGCCAAAGCTTGCCTTAGATACCATCAAAATGGCCAGATAAGTAAGCTGCCAATTAAAGACCACTGATCTACTTTACCTTAGATACCAACTAGTTTAATTAGTCTTGATTAGATCAACCTAACAGTTCATGCTAGACTGCATAGCCAATAATCAAGTCCATCTTGGATCTCATTAAAGACATCGACTTGACCAACTACAACTATTGTAATTGATCTAGAGAATCCTTGACCAAATCTAAGATAATAATTGATTAGATTTAGTCAATTTTCTAATTAAGTCCATTCTTTAGTCTAACCCTAGGTCTAATTCAATTAATGGACCTAATCTCTACTAACCCATTTAATCCAATGTGTTATGATTTGTGTCTTAGGATCTTCAATTCACAATCCTGATTCTAATCAAACAACTTCTTAATTCTAAATTAAGTTTTGGGCTGAAGGTTGGGGTTCGACTTTTCAAAAATAATTTTCATATTTGTAAAATATTTTTACAATATGGTTCTATCAACTAAGTTGCATGTTTGATTCATAATCAATATACAAATAAAATAAGCATGAAACTACTTTAGATCTAATCTAAACAGGTTCATATAATTGAAATAGTTTCAACTCTAATCAATCATAAATTATCTTAGATCAATTCTAACATATTTATGATGATTAAAATTAAATTAAAATATTTTTAATTAGATCATAAATTTTTTTAAATTTAATCTAAAATTTTATGATCAATATTTTAGACCAACACGTACTAGGACAACCTCTCCACTGTAAGGGATAAATCTTACAGTAGGACAACCTTATAATCAGTCCGTGCAATCTAAAACTATTATTTTTAGATCTAAAACTCTTTTTAAATCTAATAAATCATAAATAAGATCATATCATATATATCTAATAAATTTATGATAAGAAATAGATCTACACAAACTAGGATAATCTCTCTACTGTAATGGATAAACCTTACAGCATGACAACCTTATAATCAGTTCGTGTGATCATGATTTTTAATTTTAAATTTAATAATTAGATTATAAATTAGATCTAATCTAATAAATAATTTAAATATACATATATAATCATGTAATAATCAACCTAAGCTCTGATACCAATTAAAGGAACCAGATCTAGAGTTTCAGGGCTAGATCTTGAAATTTTTTCAAGATCAGATAGTGGAAGACTAAAATAAATCAAAATTTATTTATAAAAAGTAAAAAACTCCTAGATCTAAGATCTTATTACATGATTTTGATATAATATTAAATCAAAAATTAAAATATAAGGAAGAAAAATCATGTTGATCATATCAACATGCATCTACACTACATCTAATGCATGTATGTGATAACAAATCATATCTATATTACCTATGCAAGTTAGATGTTCTAACTTGCTGATCTAGGCTTGAGGATGATATTTTGAGCTGCACATATGTCTGACCTCTAAGAGATGTCCACACGAGTCCACGAACCCCGTTCAAAAGTCCTATCAAAAAATTAGTATAGTATGCTAGTACTGTACTTATCCTTCTTCGATAGTCGATCTGATGCTTTCTTCTTATAGATTTAGACTCCTTCTAAGATTAGAAGGAAGAGAAGAGATTTTAGATTTGAGATACTCTCAAATAATCACAAAAAGATGAGGAGAAGAAAAGAACAAAGCAATCCTAGAAGAAGACCCTCTTCTTCTTCTCTATTCTCTCACCTAGACACCTAGATTAGTATCTATGAAAACCTTACACCCAAGAGGTCTCTCATCCTAGTATTCACATGCCCAAAAGCACTCTCCAAGATCTAGAATATATCCAAAAATCAATCCAAAATTTATCCTATATAATGAGTTATAGAAGAGTCATTGTTAGATCAAATTCTTAGACTAAGAAAATACAAATATGGTAACTAGTTGGGGCGCCCAAGCTTAGACTAGGAAAGTACAAATATGGTAACTAGTTGGGGTGCCCAATACTTGGATGGCCCATTCTTTGTTTTAGGCATGGACCACCTACAATTATCGCACAAAAAGCCTTCTTTTCCACTAGATAAAATAGTGAGAGGAGGGTGGCATGCATGAGAGGAGTTTTAGTTTCCTAAAACTCTATTCGAAGGTAATTCAAATCAAATTTAAACTTCCTGCTTTTGACCTGGTCCACAACTAATTGCTATATGAGAAATAGAGGAGAGGAGTTTTAGTTTCCTAAAACTCTATTCGAAGGTAATTCAAATCAAATTTAAACTTCCTGCTTTTGACCTGGTCCACAACTAATTGCTATATGAGAAATAGAGAGGAGTGGGCGTGTGTGAAGACCAAGGAGTGGAGATTGATAATTATCATAATTTAATAAATAAAAATATTAAAATATATAATAATTAATATTTATTTTAATAAATTAATATTTTTTATTATTTTTTTTGTAGGAAAGAAATCCACCAAAGTGAAGAGCTTGATTTATGGGTTCAAATGGATCAAATTTCACATGAATCGGAGCTAAATTGAAATTTAATTAGAAGTCGCAAGTTTTAGTGAAAAAAAGAAAGAAAAAAAAATTAATCAACTGAACCAGCCGGTTCAACCGGCTGGTCCAGTAAGAACCTGCCCACGGCCCAATCCACTAGAGCCAAGTGCACAGCCATTTTCCCCCTCCTCTCCAAACGTCAGGATGATGCCATAAAAGCGTGCAGTCCATGGTGGACCACACGCCAAGTCAGTAGGCCTGGACCCTTAAAAGGGTTTGGAAAATCTATCGCGGTGCATGGATGGTGGGCGGGGGGGAGGGGGGGTTGCATGATCATGCGGACAACATCTCTCCTGATCGGTATCAAATGGTTGGGGCCATATTTCGATTTGATTCACGGCTTCCCAGCCTCCCAAACGCACGATCTAATGATCGAATTTTCTTCCCTACTTTGATCGGATGGCCAGAATCAATCCAAGAGGTTATGTGGCAATTTTGTGATGGATTTAAGGCCTTTTGATCTCAGATCAATGGCCAGGAAGCTCTATGATCTTTGATTCCAATTCAGACACCAATTGGACTTCAACAATGACTCATAAGACCCTGGTTTTCATCTATTTAAGCCCTATTATGCCAGAACAACCGGCAGAGAGTCCCCTTAGGGTCCAAACCCTCCTTTTTCCTCTTTTTATCTCTCCCTTCTCTTCTCTTCTCCTCTTCTCTCTTTTTCTTTTCTTCTTTTCTTCTTTCTTTTCTTTTTTTAACTGGAAGATTCAAAGATGTCGAAGGCCAGCAGATTCTTAATTATGTCAAGCTAAGGTCTCATGTCTAGGAGAGTAAGAAAAGTCTTCCAAGTATGAGAGTTTGTAATTTGAACCATGTTTCTCTTTTTATTAGACAATAAATTTTTTTCATCTTTTACAGATCTTTCTTATTTTATGCTTTATTATTCTTATAATTTATAACAAAAGAGACAGATCATGATCGTGAAAAGATACGATCTATACTCAAGATAGAATAAATTATAAGACTTATATTTTAATATTTAATTTTTTATAATTTATATCTAAGAAGACAGATCGTGATCATAGATAGATACGATTTATGCTCAAATTAGGATGAATTATAGGAATTAAAATAGAATTATATTCTATGATTACATATCTAAATAGTCTATATCTTTGAGATGGGTCATGATCGTGATTAGATATGGTCCATGCTCGATAGAATAGGTTATGTTAGAATCTCATCAATGAAACATATACCTTATAAGCTTGCATATTGACAATAAAAAGATTGCATGAATCAATTATAGATTTGAATATTGGAAGAAGGAACTAAAATCCTAGATAGTTTTCTTTATCAATCTTTTTTTAATTCCAAAAACCTTAATTAATTAAAATTTATTTTTTTATTTTTATTTATTAAATCTTAATTACTTTTTTTAATTTATTTATTTAAATTTTTATTTCAAAAATAATTTAAAATTTTATTTTTTTAATTAAATTGAATGTAACTTAGCCTTCAATCTTCGAAAAAATCGACATCCGACTTACTACTATTATAATCCATAGTAAGTTAGGTTTAATTTTTATTTGTTGCTCTAAATGATAAGCATCAAATTTTTAACACCATTGCCAAGGACTATAGCATGATTGCTTAATAAAAAAGATTAAAAAAATTAAAATTATTTTTTTTTAATTTTAATTAAAAAAGATTAAAATTAAAATAAATCTTTTTCTCTTATTTATTGCTTTATATGTTTTAATACCTTATTTATTTTACTACTTTATTTTATTATCTTTTTTGCTTTATTTATTTATTTTACATCTTTAAATTTTTAATTTATTATTTACTACTTTTTTATTTTTGCTTTTCATGCTTATTTATGCTTTCTTTAAATTTTTGCTTTATATTACTTTTCATATATGGTTTATTTATTACTTTCTAGCTAAATTACTTTAATTACATAGTTAAGTAATTATCTTATTTTATATAATTAGTTTACTACTTTATATAGTTTAGATTAATTTATTGCTTTTTAAGATTTAATCACTTGAATTTACTTTCTTTGCAAAACCACATAATAAGAAAAAAAACTTAAAATATAGCTATAAAAAAGATAAAACCATAAATCCTAAAAAAATCACTGACATCTCATAACACTTAATTAATTTAGCAAAACCAAAAATATAAATAAAATTAATTTTTAAACATATTTGGACAACTTGTTTGATTTGCATTGTATATTCATAATCTATTTTAAGGGCACAACCCATTAAATAAGATAACATGAGGATTTGATCATCCTTTCTTAGCCCATAAACTATCATCCTTCATATTGCATTGATCTAGATCTTAATTTAAAATCAATTAGATGTTGGCCTCTAAGGATATTCGAGCTCAATAGGACAAGAAAATCCTAGAGTTGGATCGGATTTGGGTTAGTTAATTACTCGGTGTCTAAGGCAAGTAGTTTAAAGATTGTGATTTTTAATTGATTCCATTTTCTGACCTGGCCAACTCAATTAGTGTCTAAGAAAAATAACAAGCAGGAAACCTTTTATATCTTACACTCACCTGGCCATGTCAGTTAGTCTATCTTGAGCTTGGAGTGCTCGAAGGTGATCTTGGAATAGTTAGGAGCTATCTAGATCTAGGTAAATCCTAGAATAAAGAGTCCATGCTTGCCTAATTTGTTTGCTATTACAACTTAAATTCTAATTAAAATACTCTCTTCTATCATCCTTAGATTTAGGATCCTTTAGGCTCTTATCTTTAGAATTCTTTCTCCTCATCTATTTTTTTATTTTTTAAAATAAAATAAAATATAATAAATAATAATTAAAATAGAATTGCTCTGATCTAGAATCCTTAATTGAATATATTTAAAAAATTAGAATAATTTAAGATGGATCTTGAGAGTAGAGTGGATGAGTTGTCTCATAAATTAGATGATCTAATAGCCAAATAAAACTCTTCCTATCATCTTTTCTTCATGCACAACAAGTTTGTGCAATTTATTCGAGCCCCACCCACTTTGCAAGAAGATGCCCAAATCGATTTTTTGAGAATATGTATGAGCAAATTTATCAAGATCAAACCCAAATATTCTACAAATCAGGAAATAACCAATACTTTCACACTTACAATCCAGGATGGGGGGCTCAACCAAATTTTTCATGGAAATCACAATCAGTGATTACCCCGGTGCCATAAAGACCCACATTCATGGATGCATCTTATGATATGCCCTACCCACAGTATCAAGCCTCTCTAAATAATAATGAGTCAATTTTTTAGGAGAGGATTTAGCAAGCAGTAGATGAATTAAAATTTACTAATCAACCATTGAACAATCTAGAGGACCAAAGGCGTAACTCTCTAGAAAAAAGCCTAAAAATTTTGATAAAAACAACTTCTGATAATTCATCTACCCTTCATAAATTCATGTAAAATATGGATCAACTTATAAATTCTAATTATCAAGCCATAAATTCAAATTCTTAAGCCATTGCTCATCTAGAAATACAGTTGGGTTAGTTAATCATGGTCGTTAATGAAAGTAAGTTGTCTAGTCTGTCCGAGAATGACCCTGAGGGACTATACATAACTGAAAATTTTACTATCCCTATAATTTTTTCTGAACAATCATATATAACTCCCAAAAATAATATGATCATAGAGCAATCCTGTACAACTAAAAAAATCCTATTAGACCATATAATTGAGAAAATAATATATAGAAAAGAACCAAAATTATGGGATAAACCAATTCCATTATCTTACTTATATATGGATCCATCCCTAAGAGCTCTAGAATCACCAATTTCTTTTAACGAGGATAGACAAACTGATGAGATGATGGAATTAATAGAGACTTCCCAAGAACCACTGATGAATAACACATTAAAGAAAGTTGCACCCATAATTCTTCCATAAGATCCAATAAATCCTTATTTGGCTTATTATGAGGTGGACGATTTTGATGATGATGGATATAATACAAAAGTTCATGACTAAGTAGATACACCCTACCTTAAAATCATCCCAAAATGGATTTAAAAACTTGAACAACCACCTAGCCCACCAATAGCTTTCCTATTAGAACTACCAACTATACAAGAATTGAAACAACTTTCTGATGAATCTACTGACACACTACCAGTGATACCTATCTAGGAAGATTAACTTATAGGTGTTCTAAATGCACATAAAGAAACTGTTGGTTGGAATATTGCTGAAATAAAGGATAACAATTCTAAGACTATTTTTTCAATATTTGGCACTACTTTTGAGGGTGGTCTCCAAAATTTATCTTTAATATTAAAATGATGTATGAAGGCAAACATAAAATTAATTTGGCAAAAGTATCATACCTTAGATCAGAAAGAATTGATGCCTAGATATGTCAGACTAGAAAAGAAGATTATGGTAGATCAGGTTATAATTGAAAAAATTTCTGTACTCTCACCCCTAATCTCAACCCAACAAATACAATCTCTTCTTGGTTATAAAAACTATAATAATCTCAAATTTTGGTATAAAATGCTTGCTCAAAATACTTTAATGATTAGGGCTACGCTTAACCATCGAAAAGTATTCCATGAATGTTTTTCTGCCATAATGACAAGACCTCCTGATTGGCCTTATCTTTTTAGAATTCTAAAGGATATGCTAAAATTAATTATACCTAAAACTCCTTCATAGGGTCCAGTTGAAGACGTTAAACTTAGCACTTACTAGGAGGTAACCCAGGTTTTTGCATTTAACATTTTTTTTTTAGTTTATCTTTCTTTTAGAACTAAGTTGGGAGGAGAACTAGAGACCCATGCTAGACGAAGAACAATTAAAGCCCAAGCCAAGATCAGAAATAAATTAAATCAGGTGAACTCTTTTCTTGTTACTTTTTTATCATTTATCACACTCTATTTTTTTTTCTCTATTAAGGACAATGGAAATTAAGTTGGGAGGAAAGATAAATAAAATTTTTAAGTCCTCAAGTATGATATTAATTAGTCTTATGTACCTGACTTCATCCATATTTGAAGTTTTTTAGGTATTTTAATCGATGATTGATTAATGATCTAAAAAATTTTTGAAATACTAAAGATCCAATTATTAAGAAAATCCAATAAAAGGCCAGGTTTAGAACAGAAAAAATTTTTAAATGATTCTAAAATCTTCTTCCAACCTATATTCAATAAATAATCTATTTTATATGGATATGAGTGAAAAAAAATGATGAAAAAAATAAAAAATAAAGAGCAAGTTCTAAACATTGATCTTCCATCGAGTAACCGACTCTCATTGCCTAGGTAAGCAATATTATTCGCATCAAAAAGTAGGCTATGTAAAGAAGCTTGTTGTATAGTTAGTTTTAACCTATAGTCTATTTGATTCAAGTCAGTAAGTCCGATGGGTGTTCTTCATCTAGTGCCTTAAAGCCAACTAGTTTGGAAGTCATTGATCCAAAGCTTGCTACAAGGATCAGATAGAAAGCTTAAAAGATTAAAACATTGCACGAGCTGTAAAAAAAAAAAAAAAAAAAAAAAAAATCTAGTCCATGTTAAAGAAAGAGGATTTAAAGAATAAAGGTGGGAAATTGGTCAAAAAAAAGGTTTAAAATTTCATGTTCTTCACTTAACTACTACTTGGGATGGAACTAATAATCCAATGATGTATTTCTTAAATCTTTGTATCAACTAATTTTAGAATAACCTAAAGAAACTTTCACATTTTATTAAGTCAGTATATATTTCTAATTTTTTTTCTTTACTCGAGGATGAGTAAAACTCATGTTGGAGAGTATGATAATTATCATAATTTAATAAATAAAAATATTAAAATATATAATAATTAATATTTATTTTAAAAAATTAATATTTTTATTAATATTTTATAGGAAAGGAATCCACCAATGCAAAGAGCTCGATTTATGGGTTCAAATGGATCAAATTTCACATGAATCGAAGCTAAATTGAAATTTAAATAGAAGCCACAAGTTTTAATGAAAAAAGAAAAAAAATTAATCAACTAAACCGGTCAGCTCAACCGACCGGTCCAGTAAGAACTAGCCCACAGACCAATTCGCTAGAGCCCAGCGCATAGCCATTTTCCCCCTCCTCTCCAGACATTAGGATGATGCCATAAAAGCATGCGGTCCATGGTGGACCGCGTGCTGAGTCGGTAGGCCTGGACCCTTAAAGGGTCCAAGAAAATCTATTGTGGTGCATGGATGGTGGGGGGGGGGGTTTAAAGGGTCCAAGGAAAATCTATTGTGGTGCATGGATGGTGGGGGGGGCATTGCACGGTCGTGCGGACGACATCTCTCCCGATCGGCATCGAATGGTCAAGGCCATATTCAGATTTGATTTAGGACTTCCCAACCACTTGAACGCACGATCCAACGATCGAATTTTCTTCCCTACTTTAATCAGACAACCAGAATCAATCCAAGAGATTATGCAATAGTTTTGTGATGGATTTATGGCCTTTTGATCTTAGATCAATGGCCAAGAAGCTCCAGGATCTTTGATTCTGATCCAGACATCAATTGGACTTCAACAAGGACTCATAAGATCCTATTTTTCATCTATTTAAGCTCTATTATGCCAGAACGGCCGGCAAAGGGCCCCCATGGGGTCCAAACCCTCCTTTTTCCTCTCTTTATCTCTCTCTTCTCTTCTCTTCTCCTCTTCTCTCTTTTTCCTTTCTTCTTTTCTTCTTTCTTTTCTTTTTATTTTCTTTTTATCTGGAAGATTCAAAGATGTCGAAGGCCAGCAGATTCTTGATTATGTCAAGCTGAGGTCTCATGTCCAGGGGAGTAAGAAAAGTCTTCTAAGTGTAAGAGTTTGTAATTTGAACCCTATTTCTTTTTTTATTGGATAATAAAATTTTTTTATCTTTTACATGCCTTTCTTATTTTATAATTTATTATTCTTATAATTTATAACTAAAGAGATAGATCATGATCGTGAAAAGATACGATCTGTACTCAAGTTAGAATAAATTATAAGATTTATATTTTAATATTTAATTTTTTATAATTTATATCTAAGGAGATAGATCATGATCGTAGATAAATACGGTTTGTACTCAGATTAGGATGAATTAGAGAAATTAAAATAGAATTATGTTCTTTGATTGCATGATCTAAATAGTCTATGTCTTTTGAGATGGGTCATGATCATGATTAGATATGGTCCATACTTGGTAGAATAGGTTATGTTAGAATCTGATCAATGAAATATACACCTTATAAGATTGCATGAATCAATTATAGATTTGAATATTGAAAGAAGGAACTGAAACCCAAGATAATTTTTTTTATCTATCTTTTCTTAATTTCAAAAACCCTAATTAATTAAAATTTAATTTTTTTATTTTATTTTCTAAATCTTAATTATTTTTCTTTAATTTACTAATTTAAAGTTTTATTTTAAAAATAATTTAAAATTTTATTTTTTTAATTAAATTGAATGCAACTTAGCCTTCAATCCTTGAGGAAATCGACACCCGACTTACTACTATTCTAATCCATAGTAAGTTAGGTTTAATTTTTATTTGTTTCTCTAAATGACAAGCATTAGAGATTTATCATCAAAAATAAAGAGAGAAAAGAGCATGGGGGATATGGGATATAGGTGGCGTAAGCAAGATGGATCCTAGTCTTACTAGGATCCCATATTTGACTTGGTCAAATATGGTTTCTCCAACCAAATCAAACCAGAAGTAATTTAACCCAATTAAATTAGACCCTAATCTAATTAAAAACTTAATTAAATTAGATTTAATTTTGATTTAATTTTTTAATCAAATTAAAAAATTAGGTTAACCTAAGTTTCAGTTGAACTAGGACTAGTTTTTCTTGCACTTGGCTTATCTAATAAACCAACTTCACTTGATCCAATCAAGTCCAAATCAAATTTAATTAAATTATATTTAATTAGACTTAATCTCAACCCTCTAGTTTAATCAAGTTAAGCCAATTATTAATTAAATTGCTAATTGATCCTCTTATAATATTTGCACTAGGTTAAACATTAATTGTATTGATTATTTAACCTTAGAACGATTCTCAATCGTTGATCAACCATCTGATCATATCATAAACTCTAATGTATATAACCCCATAGGTCTGAACCTAAGCTGGTAGCATAGAAATAAATTTTTATATCAGTTGAAGTGATCATCTAGCAATGATACCTGATGGCTAGATAAGTCGAATATGTAGAACAAACATCCTTAGAACCCATGTGGATATAGTTTCCATATAATTCATTTTCTTGATCAAAATACTCGTAGGACACCTTAAAGTTCAACTATCAACTCTAATTAGGCTGTCCATATTGTGTTTCAAAATATCAAATCTATCTCATGGATTATCCTGGCTAAAGTTTTGTTATATTGAAATACAATGATATATTCTTTTTCAACTTTTGGAGTAGTCAATTTCATCTTGATTATACACCAACTTCGCAAGTACATAACTTTGCCTAGAAGCCTTTCATTACTAAATTAAAAATTTAGTTAGTTCGATACCAAAGCACAATGAGTTGCTTGCAAGCCACTGAGGTGATCTTAGGTCTAACGGATACTTATACCTATATCCCATCAGAGACATTCTCGAAAGTAGAATGCTCTGGAGTTGGTCACGTTCAGTGATGATGTACCCCTATATCTCATCTTATGCCATATCAGTATCTCTACACTCCTTGGTTAAGAGGACAATCAACCTATATGGCATACAGTGATCTATACTCAATAGATGTTGTCATCCTAATTAATAGCCTATCATTTGGTTGTGAATAGTTTTAAGGACTAATCGATTAATTCTCTCTTTATCGAACCTAAATAGTCCTAAGGACTTCATCACAATAATAGAGTTCATTAGAAAATTAAAAACTTATGCTGAAAAATATCAAAAATATATTTTATTAATTAATAAATTAATTATAATTATAATATAGCTCAACCATCAATAGACTAATAATGGCTTTGGGACATATTTCTCAACATGAACTCACCTAAAGAAAAGGCAGACCTCCTTGAAGGTTTATGAGCCCTATATGTGGATGGCTCATCCAATGCTTCTGGCATAGGCATAGATCTGATTTTGGTTAACCCAGAGAGAGTCATTGCTGAATATGCACTACATTTCAAGTTTTCTATGATAAATAATGGGACTAAATATGAAGCACTGATCATAGGGTTGAAGATAGCCAAGGAATTGGAAGCAGATTGGCTCCAAGCTTACAGTGACTCTCAGTTGGTAGTGGGATAAGTCAGCGGTAGTTATGAAGCTCGGAAGAAAAGCATGATAAAATATCTTGAGAAAGTGAAGAATCTTACTCCTGTCTTTAGTAGTTTTGATATCAAGCAAATTCCTAAAGCAAAAAATGCTATAGCCAACCTTCTTTCCAAGTTAGCCACGCTAGCCCCAAACGAACTACTAAGAGAAGTTTTCTTTGAAGTTCTAAATTGCTCAAGTTTAAAGGAACCCAAAGTTGTAAGCAGGTTGACCATGAGCCCAGCTGGATTAACCCACTAGTAGCTTATCTCAAGGATGGTGTCCTTCCCCGAGATCCAAAAGAAGCTAGAAAATTGAGAAATCAAACCTCTCGATATGTTCTATATGAAAATAGATTATATAAAAGATCATATTCTAGTAGCCATCAGTATTACAATGGAAACACTTTTCTTTGTCAGTGGCTTTCTTCTTTAGCTTTGCCTTCTTTCTCTTTCCTCCTTCCACCTTCTGCCTTTTCACAGACTTCTTCTTTTTTCCAAAAGACTTTCTCTTGGAAGAAGTCCATTCCATAGCAAGTACTAAGCCTTTAGAACCTTTTAAAAAAGCTCAATAGTAACCAGCATATTCATAAGCTCGGCCAGAGTATTCTGAAATTTATGCATATGGTAGTTCATGATGAACTGCCCATATGCATCAGTTAAGGATGGCAAAATTATATTATTCTATAGATCCTAGCCTAACTTCACTCCGAGCTTCTCAAGCTCTTTCAAGTCCTTGATCATCATCAAACAATGATCTTAGACTAACTGTCCATCACGTATTTTAGCTTTAAACAGTCATTTAGTGATCTAATATTTGGCTGTGCGACTCTATTCACCAAACAATTTTTGCAGGTGAGCCAACATTTGATGGACAGTCTTGATATCTTCATGTTAGCACTGAAGCTCATCAAACATCGAGCCCAAAATATAGTATCTGACCTTATTATCTTCATCCATCTACTTGTCAAGAGATGCTCTCTATTCAATGGATGGACGAGCTGGTAAGGTGGGGAAATCCTGATCCAATACATGAGTCAACTTCTCAAAACCTAAAATAATTTTGAAGTTCTGGAGCTAATCCTTGTAATTGAGTTCGGACAGTCTATGGGTGTCTAGGATACGGGCTAGTGGGTTGGACACAGATATTTTTCTTTTTCCTATAGAGAGTCAAAGTATCTAGTTAGATTTTGTAATTAAGACTTAACTAATTTATTTAAGTCTTTGATTTTTAAATAAATTAGCTTTCACTTATTTCTCGGATCCCTACACTCCCTCTGTAGAGATGCGAAAATCTTCATGATTACTGATTTCTAGTGGATGGTGCAGTTCCACCAACTGACTCATCACCTCACCTAATAGTTATTGATAATGGGTTAGCCAATGAGTGAACAACTCTTATCCAATGATTCTCCAATCATGGTGCGCCCAGACTAGGTCTCTAATTCATGAATCTTATTGTGCCCGAAATTTTGATCCACTCCTTAGTTAAGTTAGACCCACCATTTGCATAGATTGGATTTCTAATTGGGTCTCTCACCGTATCCAAATTATTTAGCCCAATCCATCCTCCAGCCCGTAGCATCCAATGCCTAATAGACATGGTTGCATCTTTTAGGTATAACTGAACCACTATGACCAGCTGAGTGATAAGCAGTAAAAATATACTAATAAATATATTAAATTATAAAATAAATTAATTTATTTTTTAGAAATTGATACTTTTATTAATTTTATATAGAAAAAAAACCACCAATATGAAGATCTTATTTTTCTAATTTAGATGAAATAAATTTCAGACAAAATGGACTTCAAACAAGCCCGAAATTGAATTTCAAAAAAAAAGAAGCCAGTCTGGTTCAAATCGATTCAAAAAAATCAGGTTAGTAGACCGCCCAGTTCGACCGCACCCAACAGACCGACCCGCTGACGTCAGCATTTTTTGCGACGCACGGTGGATCAATTGGAGGACATTTCGGGGATTTCACATGGAGAAGCGCACTTCGATTGACTAAAGAATGTGGTGGTCCATGCAACACCAAACTCGCGCATGGTTTACAGAGGGCAATTTGAGAATTTTATCTGATCCGATGGGCGCCTTTCATTGGAATTTGATGGGATGGCCGAAATGCATGCGCTGATGAACAGCATCCGCAGCTCCCGATCGAGATCCAACGATTGAGATTCATCCCGACTTTAAACTAAAGATCAGAAGCCTTTCTATGCATGATCTGACGGCCCAGATTCAATCCAATGATTGATCCAACGGTTGCCATGAATTCTGACTTAATCTGAGATATTTTAAAGGGTTTTTAAGCAATTTTTGGATCGTTTGATCGACATCCAACGGTCAGAATCATCTTTGACTTATATTAAGAGTTTTAAACCTAATTTCAAGAGAATTTTGGTGGAAAATCCACCTCTTAGCCTATAAAAGTGTCTGTTGTCGAAAAAAAGAAAAAAGAGAGAAGAGGGGAGACTAAAAAAAAAGAAAAAGAAGAGAAAGAGAGGAAAGAGGTAGAAAGAGAAGAGAGATTTTTGAGAGAAAAGGAAGGGTTTTTAAATTTTTTCTTCTTCTGACAATCAGAACATTGATCAAGGAGCTTCTTTTCTTCTTCACCAAGTTCTCCACACCAAGAGCAACGGACAATTAATTTTAACAATCAAACAGTCTAATTTTTTTATGCTTTTTATTTTATTTGCTATTTTTGAACTTGTTATTATGAACTAAATTTTCTTTTACTAAGGCTAAGGTGTAGCCACTCTTTTGATGTAATATTCAGTATGATTTATTTTTAATTTTAAATTTTATTCATGAAGAGTATATAAATCTGATCTTAATGCTTTTAGATTACTGGCCATCATCTAATTGATCTGATGAATATAGATGTTACAGACCAAGTACATCTATGTTATTGCTTCTTGATTATATACCTTGTATTATGAATCAAATTAGAATTCATATGCATGTAGGAATTTTAGTGCGCTTTGGATGCAGCATATTTTAATTAGAGGGTTTCACAAAACTTAATGCATTAATATTTATTTAAATTACACCTAGACCAAAGGATAATTAATAAATATTGATAGTTTTGCTATGCCTGGACCAAAGGATAGTGAATAAATTAGGAGACTCCATCATCACATGAAATAAAATTAATCTAATAACCTGAATATTGTATTGACTAAGTTGGTGAACTGATTGCCTTAGTAACACATTGCTCTTAAGTTTAAAACCCTAATAATTATACTCTCTCTATTTTCTTAAAATTTTTAATTATTTCTTTATTTTATTCTTTAATTTCTTATTCTCATAAATCGGTCTTCTAAATAAAACATAGGAAAGAGCTTTTCAGTACTTATTTTCCAATCCTCTAGGGATGATACTCTACTCATTTACTTTCTTACTTGATCGACTGATGCACTTGCCATAGCTATAGATTAGCACGCATCAAATTTTTGGTGCCATTATCGAAGATTGTGTCTAAAATAATATTAAAATTTTGATCCTAGCTTTACTTTAGAATTTTATTTTAAATTTTTATTATTATTTTATTTTAAAAAAAAAATTTATTTAGTGCATGACACGTACTAGACATAGTAACTTACTACCTTTAGATCCAAAAATTGAAAGAATCATTAGAAGACTACAACGAGAAAGAAACATGGCAGCTGAAGATCCTAACAACATCAATCTAGGATTGAATATGATGATCGAAGGACAGCATAAAGCTATTCGATCAGTACATCATCCATTAAATGATTACATCACACCATCTGTAGTTGATGCAGCTTCAAGCATCAGGAGACCGTCTGTATGAGCAAACAACTTCGAAATAAAATCGACGATAATCCAGATGATTCAATCAATTGTCCAATTCAGTGGACACGTGCATGATGATCTGAATGCCCATATTTCTAACTTTCTTAAACTTTATGATACTTTTAAAATTAATGGGGTATCGGATGATGCTATTAGATTAAGGTTATTTCCTTTCTCTTTATGGGACAAAGCTAAAAGTTGGCTTCATTCTCTTCCTATAGGTTCTATCACAACTTGGGATGTCCTAGTCCAAAAATTCTTAGCCAAGTACTTTCCACCTTCCAAGACTGCCAAGATGCACAACGATATCACTTCTTTTATGCAGATGGATATGGAGACACTATATAAAGCTTGGGAGCATTTCAAGAAACTGCTGAGGAGATGTCCACATCATCAACTATCCGTATGGCTTTAGGTACAAACTTTCTATAATGGTTTATCTCCTACTAATCATTCTATGATTGATGCAGCAGCAGGAGGAACAATTAATCAAAAAATGGAGGAAGAAGCCTTCGATCTGATCGATGAGATGGCATCAAATAGCTATCAGTGGCAGATAGAATGCATGATGCCAAAAAGACTAGCAGCTGTACAGGAGAGTAGATTGCGTGCCAACTTTACCTAGCTGAAATTGTAGCCCTTAGAGCCGAAGTCAACAACTTGAAGGGAACAGCTATGCATGTTCAGAGCATCACCTGTGACCTGTGTAGAGGAGGACACGATACGAGCAATTGCCAGATAGGTAATCCTTTTGCTAAAGCAACTGATACAGCTAATTATGTTGGTAATTTTTTTAGGCCGCAACAAAATAATCCCTACTCCAACACATATAATCAAGGGTGGAGGCAGCACCCAAATTTCTCATGGAGTAATCAAAATGCAGCACAACAGCCACCCCCAGGGATTCCAAGTACCTGAAAAGAAGTCCAACATGGAAGAGCTGATGGTCAAATTTATGCAAAACCAAGAAGCAACTATAAAAAATTTAGAAGCCAAACTTAGATAGGACCAAGCAGCATAGCAATTCGAAACTTGGAGATGCAAATAGATCAAATGGCTAAGATAATCTCCAAGAGACCTCAGGGATCCTTGCCCAGCAACATGGAGACCAATCCAAGGGAGCAAGTCAATGCTATCACCCTAAGAAGTGGTACAAAGCTGGAGGAACCACATCAGAAGAAAGAGACTGAAGAGCCAACTACAAATAAGGAACCATCAACTAAAATTCATCAGTCACCAAAACAACCAGCAGATGGATGGTCTCCAGGTATACAGTTTGTCGATCCAAATGTGAAGCCCTATGTGCCACCACTACCATTTCCCAGAGAGATAAATACAACATCCAGATAAAAATTTTCTAACTTTTTCAAAATATTAAAAAATTTACATATTAATATTCCTTTTGTAGATGCTATCACTCAAATGCCCAGGTATGCCAAGTTTCTCAAAGAAATCCTAACAAATAAGAAAAAGCTGAAGGAGCATGAGAGAATAAATTTGAATGAAGAATGCTCAGCAATACTTCAAAATAAATTACCACAGAAGCTAAAAGATCCAGAGAGTTTTACTATCCCTTGCATTATTGGTGATTGTAGTTTTGATAAAGTTTTATGTGATTTAGGAGCAAGTATTAATCTCATGCCTTTTTCTATTTTCAGGAAGCTGGGTCTAGGAGAATCCGAAGCCTACCACTATTACTCTTCAATTAGCCGATAGATCCATCAAATATCCAAGAGGTATAGTGGAGGATGTCTTGGTAAAGGTAAACAAGTTTATTTTTTCTGTTGATTTTATTGTTCTTGATATGAAAGAAGATTATGATGTACCCCTTATTTTAGGGAGACCCTTTTTAGCTACTGGAGGAGCTTTAATAGATGTTCAACAAGAAAAATTAATTCTTAGAGTCCAAGATGAACAAGTTACTTTTAAATGTTTTTAAAGTTATTAAACATTCCAATGATAATCAAACTTATTTTCGTATAGATGATATTGACAATTTAGTGCATGAGTATTTTCTAGAAAATAGGTTTGAGGATCCTATTGAAGCTTGCATTGTCCAATCACAAGAGGGTTCAGCTGAAGATGAAAGGCAAACAGAATGCATAAAATTGTTAAAGGCCGGACCATATATTCCATGCACATACAGACCATGATTTGAAGAATTAGAAAGATCATCCACTCCTTTTCCAAAGACATTCAATTGAAGAGCCACCTACTCTTGAACTTAAACCTCTTCCCTTCTCATTTAAAATATGTTTTCTTGGAAGGTTCATCACACTTACCTATTATTATTTCTTCTTCTTTGATAGATTTAATGGAAGAGAAGTTATTAAAAGTACTAAAGAAACACAAAAAGGCATTTGGATGGACCATAGCAGACATCAAAGGAATTAGTCCCTCAATTTGTATGCACAAAATTCTCATGGAGGATAACTATGAGCCTACAGTCCAACCCCAAAGAAGACTCAATCCTAAGATGCAAGAAGTGATCAAAAAGGAGGTAATCAAGCTACTGGATGCAGGTATTATTTATCCTATCTCCGAATAGTTCATGGGTGAGTTCCTGTTCAAGTAGTTCCTAAGAAAGGTGCAATTACTGTAGTTCAAAATGATAATAATGAATTAATTTCTACTAGAACTATTACTGGATGGAGAGTATGTATGGATTATAGAAAATTAAATGATGCAACTAGAAAAGATCATTATCCTCTTCCATTCATTGATCAAGATGTTAGAAAGGTTAGCTGGACATGATTTTTAGTACTTTCTAGATGGATATTCTGGTTATAATCAAATTGCCATAGCACCTTGAGGATCAAGAGAAAACTACTTTTACATGTCCTTATGGTACATTTGCTTTTAGAAGAATGCCATTTGGTTTATGTAATGCATCAGCTACTTTTCAATGATGCATGATGGCTATTTTTTATGATATGATTGAAAACTCTCTTGAAATATTTATGGATGATTTTTCTTATCTTTGGATCCATATTTGATAAATGCTTGCATAACTTAATCTCTTGTTTTACAAAGATGTGAGGATACTAATCTTATTTTAAACTAGGAGAAGTGTCATCTGATGGTACAAGAAGGCATAGTTTTAGGCCACAAGATTTCATATAAAGGTATTGAAGTGGATAGAGCTAAGCTTGAGGCTGATCGAAAAGTTATCCATACCGACCTCAGTTAAGGCTATTAGGAGCTTTTTGGGGCATGCTGGATTTTACCATTGTCAATTTATAAAAGACTTCTCTCTAATTTCTAAACCTTTATCTAAATTATTATGTAAAGACGTTTCTTTTCAATTTTTTGATGAGTGTTTGCAGGCATTCAACACCCTCAAGGAGAAGTCTGATCACGGCATCTATTATGGTAGCACCAGATTGGTCCCTACCTTTTGAGTTGATGTGTGATGCTAGTGACACAGCCATAGGAGCAGTACTTGGTCAAAGAAAGGATAAGATTTTTCAAACAATATACTATGCTAGCCGCACTTTGACTGAAGCTCAACAAAAATATGCAACCACTGAAAAGGAGCTTCTGGCAGTAGTATTTGCATTAGATAAATTTCATTCTTATCTTATTTTATCTAAAGTTATTATATACACCGATCATGCAGCTCTAAAGTATCTCCTTACCAAGAAAGATGCAAAACCCAGATTGATCAGATGGATTCTTTTGCTACAAGAGTATGATTTGGAGATTCAAGGACAAGAAGGGCATAGAGAATTCAGTTGCGGACCACCTTTCCAGACTGAAAAATATCATAGAGAAGGAATTAGATATTTGCCCTATCAAGAAGGAATTTTTAGATGAACGCCTCTATGCTATATCAAGTAGAATGTTTCCATGGTATGCTGATATTATTAAATACTTGGTTGGTAAGGTTTTTCCACTTGATCTTTCTTTTCAACAAAAGAAGAGGTTCTTATCTATTGTTAAACATTATTTTTGGGATGAACCCTTCTTGTATAAGTGTTGTTCAGACCAGATCATTAGAAGATGCATTCCAGAGGAAGAAATGGAGAAAATTCTGCATCATTGTCATGATCGGGAGGTAGGAGGACATTTTGGCCCAACTAGAACAGCTTATAAGGTTCTTCATGAAGGAAAATACTGATTTCTCGGACCAAATTCATTCAGATCTGATCAAATCAACAGATATATTTTAAAAATTTTTCTCTTTAATCTAGATCAAATCTAAGATGTTTCAAATCTGATTATTATTATTTTAGAAATTAAAATAAAATTAGATAAATTAAATTAAATTTAATTTATCTTGAAGTGGGTAATCCTATTACCCGTTGATGATCCAGTAAGCAGCGGAAGGTTCTGGATCTAGCCACGCAAGTGCCTGACCTCTATTGGTATCCACTCAGGCTAGATCTGGAGATCCTCTTTTTCTCTATCATGTCTTCAAAAATTAGATCTGGATCTGATCTAGAGGATCTTCAAAACTCTTTTCGAAGATCAACAGTTGTCCTATGCAGCAGTGCAGCCTTCTAGCTTTCAGTCGCCTTTCTTTGATCTAGATCGCACCAACCAAGCTCCAAAACTCTTTTGGACGTGGAGAGGAGAGAGAGAAGGTGGGTTTGGCATGGAGGAATAGGGGAGAGGTAGCCTTGGGGTGTGCGGAATTGTGATTCAATCTTATTTTGAGTTGGGCATAGGGTCTTATTTATAGACTAAGCGTGATCCAACTCCTCTTCTTTCCAACCAATCATAACTCTTTGTGAAATCAGATCTAAATCTGATTGATGGAAATAGAGTCCTCTGGATTCCTCCATAGAGGGCACCTAAGACTAGTCAAAGTTGGTTCTTAGGAGAACTCTAACTGAAATCCAAAAAGGAGATGGAGTCCCTGTCCAACAGGGACTCCTAGGTGCCTCCAACTTGGGCACATGCCAAGAGTGGCGTGCGCCCTCTTCCTTGCTAGGTTCTGGCAGGAGGACAAGCCCCCACCAGCTCTCCAATAGGAGCATGACATATGGATAGAAGTCAAAGTATCAATGGTCAATATTTGACCAGTCAAAGGTAGACTTTTGACCAAAGTCAAAGAACAAGAAATGACAGGTGACCAAAAATGGCAGATAATGTCTTACAAAATAAGACAACATTTTTTAACTTGGACAAGCTCCAGTCAGACCATATGAAGGCCTTTGATTGAGCACAAACTCCTTTGGCTCAGTCAGAACAACTTATTTATGATAGTAAAAGAAGAACGTTAGGTTCAATCGAGTGCTAGCACGATTTTCTTGAACCTAATTGAATCTCATTCAGATCAATTGAACTGGATCAGTTCAATTGATGATCACCAGATTCAAACCCTTATTTGTGTGACCCAGTTAGGTTCAGTTCTGTATGGTAATGGGATATGTCATGATCTCTATCATCGACATCATCGAAACTCCTTTCGATGGATCAGAACTCTTCTGATTCGAACAGCTAGAATGATCGATCATCTAAATCATTCTAATTGCTCCCAAAATCCACCAGTGACACCTAGCAGTATATGGTGGCAACCCATCAGAGCTGAATGTGAACCTCTTGGTGCAGCTACCTGTGTGATTAAGTTCTTCTATCTTGAGCCCGATCAGATTAGGGTTAAGGTGAACTCGTCAAACCCTAGTTTCTATCATATGATGTAATCATTCGATTCAAGTCCGATGTGAAAATCTAAATAGAAACTCTTTCTATTATTTCACTCTACCATGGCCATGGGCTTCTGGACTTGATTCTCATGATCATCATAGGGCTGCTCCTCTACCACCGAGGTAGATAGATTCCATCTTTGATGCAATCCAGTTCCTACAATGAACATGCTATAGCCAACATACACCTCAGGGTTCCATTATGGCTAGGAGATCGAGTAATGGTGTAGTCAAACTATAACACCCTCAAGGTGAACTACCGATGCACCTCAGGTCAAAGAACCAGACACACTACTGCAGCATCGAGTCAGTCATTGACGAGAAGGTAGACTCCTAATGACTACTCGAGGTGGTCACGCTCAGTGCCCTCGTTCTCTAACGAGTACCTATACTCTCGCTCCGGTGTCTCCACACCATAGACTCAAGACTCATCTACTAAAGAGAAGTGATTGTACACCAAACCTTTCGGATCAATCACCATCCTCATGATGATCCTATGGTCGGAGCATTTTATGAGTTAATAATGATTATTCATGTCTTAAATTTTCAACTCTTGAAAATATGAATTATCATTACCATTAACTCAAAGGATGTATCACAGACACTAAATATACATATGTGATAGAAAATAATCCATTTTATTGATTATAGTCAAAATTATAATTTTGCCCCTAGAAGTGTATTACAAGTGTCAGCCAATTCTGGCTTCTAGGGCACATATATCTAACAATCTCCCACTTATCCTAAAGCCAATTGGCTACAAGTCTAAGTCCCATCTTCTCAAGGTGGCTTCGACTTTTGTTGGCCCAACGACTTTGTAAGTGGGTCTGCCACATTGTCTGTGGAGTTGACTCTCTTCTGTAATCCTCGCTCAATGTGCATAATTCCCCTTTTTGGCAGGTAATCTGGATTGAGGATGGTATCATGGTTTGCTTGGAACTCTTCCAGCTGACAGCACCACCATTGCACACAAATAGACTCCCAGATGTCGACTTTCGATCATCTATATCGGACATGAAATCCAAAGTCTGTGTATCCCTGGATATGGAGTTCTCCGTTACCAAAGACCAACATCATATCCTTAGTTCTTCTCAAGTACTTAAGGATACATTTCACAGAAGTCCAGTGTTCTTCATCTAGATTTGACTGATATCTGCTTGTGACACTCACAGCATGGGCTATATCAGGTCGTGTACATAGCATGGCATACATGAGGCTCCCTATTGTAGAAGCATAAGGGATCTTGCTCATGCGTTCTATTTCCTCAGGTGTGCTAGGGCACATCTTCTTGGAAAGATGAATACCATGTCTGAAGGGTATTAATCCCCTCTTAGAGTTTTTCATACTAAATCTCTTTAGTACTTCCTCTATGTACATCTTCTATGAAAGTCCTAGCATCCTATTTGGTCTATCTCTATAGATCTTAATTCCTAGAATAAAGGATGCTTCACCTAGGTCTTTCATGGAGAATTCCTTAGACAACCATAATTTGACTGTCGTCATCATGGGAATATCATTTTCAATAAGGAGGATGTCATCCACGTACAATATGAGGAAGACAACAGCTCTCCCACTGATCTTTTTGAAGACACACGGTTTCCTCTTCATTTTTGATGAAATCAAATGTTTTGATCACATCATTGAAATGAGTGTTCCAGCTCCAAGATGCTTGCTTAAGTCCATATATGGACCTTTGCAGCTTGCAAACCTTGTGATCAGTATCACTGAATGTGAAACCTAGCGGCTATTCTATATAGATATCTTCCTTAAGATATCCATTTAAGAATGCCATTTTTATGTCCATTTGCCATATTTTATAATCGAAATAGGCTGCAACAGCAAGCAATGTGCGAATGGATTTTAGCATAGCCACTGGGGAAAAGGTATCCTGATAGTCAATGCCTTTGCATTGACTATAACCTTTTGCCACTAGTCTAGCCTTGAATGTCTCCATATTTCCATCTGCACCAATCTTTCTCTTGAAGATCCATTTACACCCAATAGGTACTATACCTTCTGGTGGATCTACCAAGGTCCAGACTTGGTTTGAGTGCATCGAGTCAATTTCTGACTGCATTGCCTCTAGCCATTTCTCAGAGTCGATATCTGATATCGTCTCATTGTAGGTTTTGGGATCATCACCATGAGCACCATTACCTACGAGGAACATTTTCTCTACTTTCTCTGAAATAATACCTAAGTATCTTTCAGGGGGATGGGAAACTCTTTCCGATCTATGAGGTGGAGGAGGTAGTGTTCTTATTGGCTCAACCTGATTTGGTTCTTCTCCAATCATGGTGCACCTAGACTAGGTCTCTAATTCCATGAATCTCATCGTGTCCAAAATTTTGATCCACTTCTTAGTTAAGTTAGACCCACCATTTGCACAGATTGGATTTCTAATTGGGTCTCTCACCGTATCCAAAATATTAAGCCCAATCCATCCTCCAGTCCATAGCATCCAATGCCTAATAGACATGTTTGCATCTTTCTGGTGCAATTGAACCACTATGACCAACTGAGAATAATCAACCCTGGAAAGGGCCCACACATCTACAATGGTGGAAGATCTTAGACTTAATCTTTTCTTAGGAAGATTTGATTTAGGTCTTTTTAAATTTGACTTGACATAGCCATAACCATTATGACTAACCTAGTGGCATGGGTTAGCTCGGATTGTTAGCCACCTTAGATCAGGACTGAGCCAACAAATATGGCTAGGTAAGTGAGACCGATAGAAGGGATATGCCATTAACTCGATAAGAATGCATTTGACTTGAGTAGCTCCCAATTAAAAACCAGTCGATCGGATCTGCCAAACTTACCTTCGACACCAAATATTTGAGTCAGAATCAATTAGGTTAGCCTACAATCCAGACTCTAACCACTGAGTCTAATTAGGTCTTAACTTGATCAATCACTCATATGACTCGACCTTGACCCAGACTTAATCCTATTAGGCTAGTCAATTTAAGCACTCTTGATCCCATCTAACCAACTCTTGATTCAGTTTGATCAACCGCTAGACCTAATTAAGATACACAAGCCCAAACCCAATTTTATGAATATATCTTAGATCTAAAAATTCTTAATTTTAGATCTAATATATTTTATAATCTTATTTTTTAATTAAGTTTAGGGTTCATAAATAAAATATGTATATAAAATTTTAGAATTTCAGGATTTAGGGTTTTGGAGAAAATAAATTTTTTATTTCTGATTAAGGACAAATGCGCAACACCCCTACACATCATAAGAACATCCCATCGAATAAAAGGAGAGGATGTTTAAACCCTACTTCATTCTTATGACTGAACGGCCAAGGGGAACGTCTTAATCAGAAATATGATAAATCTACAAAACTAGTTAGATCTACATCATATATCACATATATAAAATTTGATCTAACTAAAAATAAGTTTTGCATACATCTCATGTATCATATTATGCATATTTTTAAATCTAAATTATTTCATAAATATCTAAAAAATAAAATTTAAATTTGATCATATCAATTTTATTCTAGATAATTCTGTAGAACTATTCTACAACTAGTCTAATCATGCATCTATCATATCTCATATGAACAAATTAAATAAATTTATTTTTTATTTTTTAGATCTAATTATAATATTTATAATATCAAAAAAATAGTAAATAAATAGATCTAAAAATTATAATTAATTAAATTAAAATTATGATTATGCTAGACTACACATAGAATAATTCTATTTCTAGTCTAGTCATGCATCTCATACATCTTAGATCTAGATTATTTAATTTTTAATTTTTTAATTTTAGATCTAATCACATCTAATGTGATATCTAAAATCATATAATTATTAAATTAAAAATAAATTAAAATTAGATCTAATTAATTATGGAAACTGGCTCTGATACCAATTGAAGGAAAAAATCTATTTTTTGGATCAAGTTCGTCCAGATCTGATTAGATCAAAGAAATATTTCAAAAAAAATTCTTCTAAGATCTTAATTAGATCTAAGATTTTTTAGATCTGATCTTATTTATCTAATAAATAAAATAAAATAAAATAAAAATAAATTAAATCTAGTTTAATTATATTTTTTATTTTGGGTAATCTAATTACCTCGTGATGATCCTGATGTTTGCCTGAGGTTTTGGATGTAGCCATGCAAGCGCCTGGCCTCTATTGGTATCCACTCAGGCAGAAATTGGAGATATTCTCTCTTCTAAATTAGATCTGATCTTGAAGATCTTCAAAAATTTTTTAGAAGATCAATCATTGTCTCTTGCAGCAGTGTTGCCTTCTTCCTTTCCTATCGCCTTTCTCTTACTTAGATCGCACCAACAACTTGTGTCCAAGATCTCTTGGACGTGGAGAGGAGAGAGAGGACCTGAGGGTGGCTTATAGAAGAAGGGAGAGAAGCTTTGTGACATGGGCTAAGGGTAGAAGCTTTTTATTCTAGGTACAGATAGGATTTATATAGACCCTATTGCCCATGCAGTGCCACATCATCCCGGCCAATCATTGCCCTTTGTGTAATTAGATCTAAATTTGATTGGTAAGATGACATCATCTGATCCAATCAGATGAGAGACCCTCAAAAATCTCCTTAGGTGGCACCAAGACTGGGTCAAACTAGACTTTCTTGGCGTCATATAGTTTTTATCCACTTAAACAACCTGGAGTCCCTCTAATATGGGACTCCATGTTTTATCCTCATGGGATGCATGCCTCCCTAGGCATGCACCCCTTCTATCTACATTTTGTAGGGGGCAAGGCCTCAGGTTCTCTCCTATGGGTGCATGCATATGGGTAGATGTCTAAGTGTCCAAGGTCAACATTTGACCAATGTCCGAAAATAAGATTTGCAGGTGATGAAAAATGGTAGGTGTTGTCTCAAATTTATCTCATAAATTAAGACAACCCTTTTCTAATCTGGACAAGCTCCAATCAGACTAAGTAAAGATTTCTGAATGAGCCCAAACACTTTGGCTTAGTAGAGACAAGCTTTAATGATTATTAAAGGAGAACATTAGGCTCAATCGTGTGCTAGCACGATTTTCTTGAACCTAATTGAATCTTATTCAAATCAATTGAATTGGGTTAGTCCAATTGATGATATCCAAATCCAAACTTTTATCTATGTGATCCAGTTAGGCCTCAATTCCATATGGTAATGGGATATGTCACGATCTCTATCATCGACATCATCAAAACATCTTCCGATGGATAGAACTTTTCTGATTCAAACAACTAGGTATGATTGATCATCCAAAATCATTCTAATTGCTCTCAAAATCTACAGTGACACCTAGCAGTATATAGTGGCAATCCATCAAAACTGAAAGCAAATCTCTCGATATAGTTACCTATATGATTAAGTTCCTCTATCTTGAGCTCCGAACGGATTAGGGTTAAGGTGATCTCGTTCAAATCTTAATTTTTGTTATATGAATTAATCATTCGATTCAAGTCCAATGTGAAAAATCTTAATAGAAGCTCTTCTATTATTTCACTCTACCATGGCCATGGGCTTATGGACTTGATTCTTTTGATCATCATAGAGTGATCTTCATCTACCGAGGTAGATGATCTCTATTGGTGCAATCCAATTTCTACAATGAACATGCTATAGCCAACATACACCTCAGAATTCTGAATGGCTAGGAGACTGTATTTATGGTGTAGACAAACTATAACATCGATGAGAAGATAGACTTTCTCATAACTACTCAAGGTGGTCACGCTCAGTGCCCTCATTCTCTAATGAGTGCCTATACTCTTGCTCGATGTCTTACACCATAGACTAAGAACTCATCTATCCTAAAGAAGTGATCATACACCAACCTTCTGGATCAATCACCATCCTCATGATGATCCTACGGTTGGAAGCATTTTATGAGTTAATAATGAAAATTCATGTTTTAAATTTTCAACTCTTGAAAATATGAACTATCATTATCATTAACTCAAGAGATGTATCACAAATACTTTCAAATACACACTATGATAGAAAATAATCTATTTTATTTTTTATAGTCAAAATTATAATTTTGCCTTAGAAGTGTATTACAAGTGTCAGCCAATCTGGCTTTTAGGACACACATATCTAACATTTTCTATGGCATCTAGACAATAAAAATTTTTCTTAGTGGCAATTGATTATTTTACCAAATGGGTTGAAGCCAAATCTCTAGCCAAAAGCATTGAAGCTAAAGTATAGGACTTCATCTGGAAGTCAATAATCTACAGGTTTGACCTACCTCAAACTCTTATAACCAATAATGGGAACCAATTTATGAGGATAAGATTTGCTGAGTTCTATGAAGACTTGAACATCTTCCATAATTTTACATCAATGGCTCATCTAGAGGCAATGGAGAGGCCAAGTGGACCAATAGGATTTTGTTGTAAGGCATAAAGGCAAGGCTTGAAAAAAGCGAAGGAAACTTAGATAGACGAACTCTATCATTATACTTTAGGCATACCAAAACTATCCAAAGATTGCCACTAGGAAGACTCCATTTGCCTTAGCCTTTGGACCTAAGGCAGTCATTCCAATTGAGTCTAAAACTTTCATCAGCATGGATCGTGGCATTCATTGATAGAGAAACTCACGAGATCTTAGAGTCGACTCTCTTATTGAAGAAAACGAGAAGAGGCGCAAGTTTCGAATGGCAGCCTACAAGCAGAAGGAAGCTCGCTACTATAATTTCAGAGTTAGAAGCAAAGCTATTCAAAGTGGGAGACTTAGTACTTCAATGAGTGGCTACCTCACAACCTCAGAACCAAGGAAAACTCATCCGATTGGAAAGGTCCTTATAAATCAAGGAGATCATCCGACCCAAAACTTATTTATTTGAAGAGCTTTGAGGAGCTGATCTCCACGACCAGAGGAACTCAGAGAATCTATGAATTTAATATCTATCATGATTCCATTTTAATAAAAAATTTTTACTTTAACATTTTCTCTTGGCACAAAGTTGTGATGACTGAATTAACCTCCCAAACTTCATCACTGGATGAAGTCAACTGTGTCAGGAGCAGAAGAAGACCTCATCCTAACATAGATAATGACCATTATTTAAGATAGTAGGAGGGAGAGGTCCTTAAAGATCATTTATGCCCAATGACGCTTATTAGCGACAAGAGGAGGACCTCGCCCTAAAGAGGTAGAGCCAACCATAGTCAGGAATAGGAGGAGAATTTATTCCTAATATGGATTGATGCTTCTAGTTATTTAACTGGAGGAGGGAAGAGACCCTTAAATGGTCCTTTTATCCCCAATGATCTTGTTAGGGATAGGAGGAAGATCTCGTCTCTAACAAGAATAAAGACCAACCATATCAAGAACAGAAGGAAAACCTCATCCTGACATAGATAAAAACCTTCGATTATTTAAGATAGAAAGGAGGAGAGAGGCCCTTATAACAATCTTTTTGTGCTATAATAATCTTATTAGAGACAGGAAGGAGGACTCATCCTACAAGGTAAAAGGCCACCATGTCAGAAACAAAGGAGAACTTCGTCCTGACATGAATGAAGATCTTCGGTTATTTAAGATAGAAGGAGAGGAAAGATCCTTACAAGGATTTTTTATGCCTGAATGATGTTGTTAGGGGATAGGAGGAGGATCTCATCCTAACAAGGGTAAAGGCCAACTATGTCGGAAATAGGAAGAGAAATCTCATCCTGATCAGATAAAAACCTCCGATTATTTAAGATAGATGGAAGGAAGAGGCCCTTACAATGGCCCTTTTATGCTCTAATAATTTTTAGGGATAGGAGGAGGACCTTATCCTAACAAAGGTAAGGTCAACGGTATCAAGAATAGGAGGAGAACCTCATCCTGACTTGAATGAAGACCTCCAATTATTTAAGACAAGAGGAGAGGAGAGGCCTCATAATGGCCCTTTTATGCCCTAATGATCTTGTTAGGGATAGGAAGAGGACCTCATCCTAACAAGGATAAAGACCAACCATGTCAGGAATAGAAGAAGAATCTCATCCTAATACGGATGAGACCTCTTAGTTATTTAAGACAGGAGAGAGGAGAGAGACCCCTTATAACAGCCCTTTTATGCCTAATGACCTTGTTAGAAGACAGGAGGACTTCATTCTAATAAGAATAAAGGCTAACCATGTCAGAAATAGGAGAGAATCTCGTCCTGAATGGATGAAGACCTCTGATAATTTAAGATAGGACAAGAGACAAGGCCCTCATAATAGTTTTTTTTTATGCCCTAATGACCTTGATAGAGATAGGAAGAATATCTCGTCCTAACAAAGGTAAAGCCCAACCATGTCAGAAATTAGAGGAGAACCTCATCCTGATATAGATGAAGACCTCCGATTATCTAAAGATAGAAGGAAGATATTTTGTCGACGGCCATTCTACCAAGATGAAGTGAAGAAAATAGAAAAAATTGACAAACATCAAATCACACAAAATAAGAAGACAACTGAGGAAAACATCATTTCATTAAGATTGAAGTTCATTATAAAATAAAGGTAGGCAAGACCATGTACAAAATAGAGAAAAAGACAAGATCCTCTAAAGGACCAGATTCTTTAGATTTTGGGCTATTGACCCGGCCATCACAAGAAATTGCTTCAGGCTGATGACTTCTTCTTCAAGCTCCTTCCTCTTAGCAGGCTCTCATGAAACAAGTTATTAGCTCTCCAGTAATTATCTTTTGATTCACGTAATCTCTTCCTCAAGAACATCGACTCAGCCTTCGCATCCTTAATAGCTTGATGCTCATAAGTCATTGGATCTTCAGTTGTTGAAGTTTGGTCTTCTCCTTTCTGTACATCTTGAAAAGATCACAAAGAACTTCCTTAAAAAGAAAGTTGCTCCAACTCTCTGCTGGCACCGCCCCTGATTATCGGCTAATTGCTTCCAAAGATAAGCCACCTCATCATTGGTCGCTTTGAGCTTATGTTCGAGCTAGGACATTTTCTTCACTCCAACCGAGTCGGTAATCATTATGCCAAACTTCGACGTCATGAAGTTATTTCTGAAGGTCAAAAAACTTCTTCGACAATCCCAACCATGCTGCTCTTTATCGAAGGACCACAACAAACTTTCTCCAGCAACTGAACTTCTCTCTTATGCATTTAGCTCGACCTCAAGAGAGCTGACTCTCATAGTCAACATCCAGGATTTTATCACTGTGGCGCTTCTGACTTCCCCAAGCTCCTTCTCAAAGTTCCTTCTTCCTGATATAATCCATGAAATCCTTCTTGTGCAAATTCTAAACATGGGTAACCTCAATCGTGGCCTTGGAGTAGCTTTTTCTCAATTTTTGAAGCTCATCTTCCATTTTCTTCGATTTCTTCTTCAATGATGAATTTTTTTTTTAAGTTCCTAACTGTGGTCTTAGAGGACACCTTAAGATAGTGGTGCAGCCTCCATTAAGGATGTGTGGATTCGTGGCTTTGATCATTAGAGGGATTCTGATTGACATACACCAAACAAACAAATAAAAAGAAAAATATGTTTTCATTGCTCAAAATAATTTGTGTACATCGGAAGAAAAAAGAAAAATATAATTATTAAAATTTTTCGACCTCAGGAGGCATGGCCACAAACAAGTTGGTGCCATACTTTGTGACTCACAGCAGACTCAAAGGCATAGCTATAGATGTAGAAACTTTGGGGGCAGGATCGACAGTGGAGGAGCGGCATCAATCATATTGGAAGCACCCGCTTCATTGCCGGGCTCATCTGTCAGAAGATCAAGATCCACATCCCAAAAGTTCTTTGCAACCTTTCGCATGTAGACTCGAACCCCTCTAAGGAAAGCTTCCTGAGCGAAAGCAATCTTGATGTCCTCCATAGCCTTGGAGGACTTGAAGGCTTCGATAGCCTGCTCCTGCTCAGCACCAACCTCCTCTTCAACCTTCTTCTTCTTCTCTTACACGAGAGTCAAAGTAGCCTTTAGTCCTACCACTGCTTCTTCTTTCTTCCGCAGTGCCTCATGAAGGTGCTCAACTTCTACAAATTAAAATTTTGAGGCCATCTTCAAACAATCAACCTCAGCTCAAACCTTCTCGATCTTCACTCGAGCCTCCTAGAGGGCTCTAGAAGCCTCGGCCTGATAGAGACCGACTGCCTTCGAGTGAGTGAACAAATAGTGCCCCAACTGCAGAGCGAAGACCAAGTCAAAACTTTAAAAGTGCATTAATTATTCAAACAAGTTCAAAAAAATTGGTTACCTCAAGATAGGTGGCAAAGGACTCATCGAATCTCTCCACGTTCTCCTTCTAGACTAACATGTCTACAATATGCGGAAGGATTCTCCCCTCCATTAGAGATTGGACAACCTCCTGATCATCCAAAGAATCTTGCTTCTGACTGAAGCACTCACTGCTAGAGCGTTCGACCTTCCTCCTGACCTTCTTGGCAATGATATTTTTCTCCTTCTTCTTTCTCTTCTCTATAACTTTTCCCTGCTCAGGAGGCATAGGGCCAGTAGCTTCTGAAGGGAAATCCAAATTTCTCGGTCCAGGTTCGTCCAGATCTGATTAGATCAAGAGATATATTTCAAAAATTTTTTCTTGATCTCAATCAGATCTTGATAAGTTTCAGATCTAATTATTATTATTTTAATAAATACATAAAATAAGATAAATTAAATCAAATTTAATTTACCTGATTTGGGTAATCCTATTACCCTGTAGATGATCCTGATTGCAGGGAGGTTCTGGATCTTAGCCACGCAAGCGCCTGCCTCTACCGTATACCACTCGGGTTGGATCTGGAGATCTCTTCTTCTCTATCACACCTCCAAAAATCAGATCTGGATCTGATCTGGAGGATCTTCAAAACTCTTTTGAAGATCTGCAGTCGTCCTTTTGCAGCAGCGCAGCCTTCTTGCTTTTTGATCGCCTTTCCTTGATCTGATCGCACCAAACTAAGTCCAAAACACCTTTTGGACGTGGAGAGCAAGAGGAGAAGAGACTATGGCATGGAGAGGAGGGAGAGGCAGCTTGGGGCATGGGGGGTGGTGCGTTTTTTCTATTTTTTGCCATTCATTGGAGGGTTGGGCGCAGGTCTTATTTATAGACTACGTGATCCAACTCCTCTTCCTCTCAACCAATCACAACCCTTTGTGAAATCAGATCTAAATCTGATTGGTGGAATGAGACCCTGGATTCCTCCTTAGAGGGCGCCTAAGACCAGTCAAACTGGTTCTTAGAGAATCTATTGAATCCAAAAGGGAGTGGAGTCTTGTGTCCAACAGGACTCCTAGGCGCCTCCACTTGGGCAGACCTTGCTGCGCTTCTCCTTGCCAGGTTCTGGCAGGGGGACAAGCCCCCACAGCTTCTCAATAGGTGCATGAACATGTGGTCATGAAGTCAAAGTCAATGGTCATATTTGACCAGTCAAGGTAGACTTTTGACCAAAGTCAAAGAACAAGAAATGGAGGTGACCCAAAAATGGGTAGTAATGTCTTACAAATAAGACAACTTTCTGACTTGGACAACGCCCAGTCAGACATCATGAAGGCTTCTGATTGAGCACAAATCCTTTGGCTCAGTCAGGAACAATTTATTTTGATAGAAAGAAGAACGTTAGGTTCAATCGAGTGCTAGCACGATTTTCTTGAACCTAATTGAATCTCATTCAGATCAATTGAACTAGATCAGTTCAATTGATGATCACCCAGATTCAAACCTTGTTTGGTGTGACCCAGTTAGTTCAGTTCTGTATGTAATGGATATGTCATGATCTCTATCATGACATCATCGAAACTCTTTGATGGATCAGAACTCTTCTGTCGATTCAAGTTAGAATGACGATCATCTAATATTCATCTCACCTAATTGTCCGAACATCCACTCCATGACACACCTTAGCTTATAGTCAATATTCGCTTGTCGTCATTAGCCATCAAAAGCTGAACATGCGAACGTCTGGGCTAACTCGGATGCATGCTAACCTTTTAATGCCTCGTGACTTCAGAAAAATTTTCTCGAGCTTGTCTCTTTTCAATGCCACCATCTTGAATAAACTATTTTCAAGAAAGATGGCATGCCGACTCACAATCACGTTGTGGTCTTCTAGAATGTAGAAATAATATCCTAATGACTCTTTAGGATATCTTATGAATCGAGCTCTAAAGAACATATAGTTTAACTTGTCTGCTTGTTGTATTTTGATATGAGCTGAACAATCCCAAATTCTAAGATGACTCAGACTTGATTTCTTATCATGCCATATCTCATACGGTGTGGTAGGAACGGTTTTAGAGGAAATCCTATTCAGTAAATATATGACAGTTAAAAGACTATGTCCCTAAAAAAAATCAGAAAGATCTGTGAAGCTCATCATGGATCAAACCATATCTAATAAGATCCGATTTCTCCATTCTAAAATGCTGTTGAGTTGAGATATTCCAGGTCGAGTCCATTGAGAGACTATGCCATATTGCTTGAGATAGTTTAGAAATTCCCAACTAAGGTATTCACCTTCTCGATCTGATCGAAGAACCTTAACGAATTTTTTAGTTTGCCTTTTCACTTCATGTCTGAATTTTCTAAACTTATCAAAGGCTTCAGATTTGTGTCTCATAAGATACACATACCCATACCGAGATAAATCATCGGTAAAGATTATGAAGTAAATAAAGTTACCTCTAGTCGGCACATCAAATGGGCTGCAAACATCAGTATGTACTAGGATAAGTAGATCCATGGCCCTTTCCTCATGTCCCATAAAAGGGAGCTTAATCATTTTGCCATGAAGACATGATTCACAAATTGGATATGACTCGAAAGTCAATGAACTCAATAGCCTAATTTTCTCTAATTTGTTAACCCTATCTTCTACTATATGATCTAGCCTTAGGTGCCATAGATACCTATCGTTTGGACTATCCCTAGGTTATTTTGATCTTATGGCATTCACATTTTGCTCGATATTAAAGATAGATACATCAATATGTAACTGGTAGAGATCGTTAATAAGAAAATCACTTGCAATTTTATTTCTTTCATAAAGAATATTATAATGGTCCTTAAGAAAACTAATTACATAGCCTTCTAGTGCTAAACATGAAATAGAAATCAAATTTCTACTTATAGTAGGCACATAATAACAATCCTTAAATACTAAATCTAAGCCAGACAGTAGTCGAAGAGGGTAGGTTTCCATGGCCACAACAGCAACTCTTGCTCCATTTTCGATGCATAGGATCATCTCACCATCCCTCAGCCTCCTGCTATCTACAAGACCCTGCATGAAAGTTCACAAATGAGCACTAGAACCAGAGTCAAGCACCCAACTGAATGCAGAAAAAATCGTAAGGTTAGATTCAATAATGAGCATACCTCCAGAAGGACCTATCTCCTTCTTATTCTTCAGGGTAGCCAGGTATGTAGGACAGTTTCACTTTCAGTGGCCATTAGTATTACAATGGAAATACTTTTCTTTGTCAGTGGCTTTCTTCTTCAGCTCTGTCTTCTTTTTTTTCCTCCTTCCACCTTTTGCCTTTTCACAGACTTCTTCTTCTTTCCAAAAGACATTCTCTTGGAAGAAGTCCATTCCATAGCAAGTACTGAGCCTTTAGAACCTTTCATAGAAAGCTCAGCAGTAACCAGCATATTCATAAGCTCGATCAGAGTATTCTGAAGTTTATGCATATGGTAGTTCATGATGAACTGCCCATATGCATCAGTCAAGAATTGTAGAATTATATCATTCTGCAAATCCTAGTCTAACTTCACTCCGAGCTTCTCAAGCTCTTTCAAGTTCTTGATCATCATCAGATGATGATCTTGGACTGATTGTCCATCACACATTTTAGCCTTAAATAGTCGTTTAGTGATCTGATATTTGGCTATCCAACTCTATTCACCAAACAACTCTTGCAAGTGAGCCAACATTTGGTGGGCAGTCTTGATATCTTCATATTAGGGTTAAAGCTCATCAAACATCAAGCCCAACATGTAGTATCTGATCTTGTTATTTTCATCCATCCACTTGTCAAGAGATGCTCTCTGTTCAATGGACGGACAAGCTGGTAAGGTGGAGGGATCCTGATCCAATACATACATCAACTTTTTGAAATCTAAAATAATTTTGAAGCTTCAAAGCCAATCCTTGTAATTGGATCCGGTTAGTCTATGGGTGTCCAGAATATGGGCTAGTGGGTTGGACGCAGATATTTTTCTTTTTTTCTGTAGAGAATCAAAGTTTCTAGTTAGATTTTATAATTAAGACTTGACTAATTTATTTAGAAATTTAATTTTTAAATAAATTAGCTTCCACTATTTTCTCAGATCCCTACACTCTCTTGTAGAGATGCAAAAATCTCCATGATTATTGATTTTTAGTGGGTGGTATAGTCCCACCAACTGACTCATCACCTCATCTAATAGTTATTGATAATGGGTTAGCCAATGAGTGAATAACTCTTGTTCAATGATTCTCTAATCATGGTGCACCCAAACTTGGTCTCTAATTCATGAATCTCATCCATGTCCAAAATTTTGATCCACTTCCTTAGTTAAGTCAGACCCACCATTTGCACAGATTGGATTTCTAATTGGGTCTCTCACCGTATCCAAATATTGAGCCCAATCCATCCTCCAGTCCATAGCATCCAATGCCTAATAGACATGGTTGCATCTTTTCTGGTGCAACTTGAACCACTATGAACCAACTGAGAATAATCAACCCGGAAAAGGGCCCACACATCTACAATGGTGGAAGATCTTAGACTTAATCTTTTCTTAGGAAGATTTGATTTAGGTCTCATTTAAACTTTGACTTGACATAGCCATAACCATTATGACTAACCTAGTGGCATGGGTTAGCTCGGATTATTAGCCACCTTAGATCAGGACTGAGCCAACAAATATGGCCAGGTAAGTGAGACCGGTGGAAGGGATATGCCATTAACTCGATAAAGAATGCATTCGAGTTGAGTAGCTCCCAATTAAAAACCAGTCGATCGTATCTGCCAAACTTACCTTAGACACCAAATTATTGAGTCCAGAATCAATTAGGTTAGCCTACAATCCAGACTCTAACCACTGAGCCTAATTAGGTCTTAACTTGATCAATCACTCATGTGACTCGATCCTTGACCCAGACTTAATCCTATTAGGCTGGTCAATTTAAGCACTCTTGATCCCATCTAACCAACTCTTGATTTCAGTTTGATCAACCGCTAGACCTAATTGAGCTACCCAAGCCCAAACCCAATTTTATGAATATGTCTTAGATCTAAAAATTCTTAATTTTAGATCTAATATATTTTATAATCTTAATTTCTTAATTAAGTTTAGGGTTCATAAATAAAATATGTATAATAAAATCCTAGAATTTTCAGGATCTAGGGTTTTGCAGAAAATAAATTTTTTATTTCTGATTAAGGACGAAATGCGCAGCACCCCTACACATCATAAGAACATCCCATCGAATGGAAAGGAGAGGGATGTTTAAACCCTACTTTATTCTTATGACTGAACGGCCAAGGGGAACGTCTTAATCAGAAATATGATAAATCTACAAAACTAGTTAGATCTACATCATATATCACATATATAAAATTTGATCTAACTAAAAATAAGTTTTGCATACATCTCATGTATCATATTATGCATATTTTTAAATCTAAATTATCTTCATAAATATCTAAAAAATAAAATTTAAATTTGATCATATCAAATTAAAATTATTCTAGATAAATTATGTAGAACTATTCTACAACTAGTCTAATCATGCATCTATCATATCTCATATGAACAAATTAAATAAATTTATTTTTTATTTTTTAGATCTAATTATAATATTTATAATATCAAAAAAATAGTAAATAAATAGATCTAAAAATTATAATTAATTAAATTAAAATTATGATTATGCTAGACTACACATAGAATAATTCTATTTCTAGTCTAGTCATGCATCTCATACATCTTAGATCTAGATTATTTAATTTTTAATTTTTTAATTTTAGATCTAATCACATCTAATGTGATATCTAAAATCATATAATTATTAAATTAAAAATAAATTAAAATTAGATCTAATTAATTATGGAAACTGGCTCTGATACCAATTGAAGGAAAAAATCTATTTTTTGGATCAAGTTCGTCCAGATCTGATTAGATCAAAAGAAATATTTCAAAAAAAAATTCTTCTAAGATCTTAATTAGATCTAAGATTTTTTAGATCTGATCTTATTTATCTAATAAAATAAAATAAAATAAAATAAAAATAAATTAAATCTAGTTTAATTATATTTTTATTTTGGGTAATCTAATTACCTCGTGATGATCCTGATGTTTGCCTGAGGTTTTGGATGTAGCCATGCAAGCGCCTGGCCTCTATTGGTATCCACTCAGGCAGAAATTGGAGATATTCTCCTTCTAAATTAGATCTGATCTTGAAGATCTTCAAAAATTTTTTAGAAGATCAATCATTGTCTCTTGCAGCAGTGTTGCCTTCTTCCTTTCCTATCGCCTTTCTCTTACTTAGATCGCACCAAACTTGTGTCCAAGATCTCTTGGACGTGGAGAGGAGAGAGAGGACCTGAGGGTGGCTTATAGAAGAAGGGAGAGAAGCTTTGTGACATGGGCTAAGGGTAGAAGCTTTTTATTCTAGGTACAGATAGGATTTATATAGACCCTATTGCGCCATGCAGTGCCACATCATCCCGGCCAATCATTGCCCTTTGTGTAATTAGATCTAAATTTGATTGGTAAGATGACATCATCTGATCCAATCAGATGAGAGACCCTCAAAAATCTCCTTAGGTGGCACCAAGACTGGGTCAAACTAGACTTCTTGGCGTCATATAGTTTTATCCACTTAAACAACCTGGAGTCCCATCTATATGGGACTCCATGTTTTATCCTCATGGGATGCATGCCTCCCTAGGCATGCACCCCTTCCTATCTACATTTTAGTAGGGGGCAAGGCCTCAGGTTCTCTCCTATGGGTGCATGACATATGGGTAGATGTCTAAGTGTCCAAGGTCAACATTTGACCAATGTCCGAAAATAAGATTTGGCAGGTGATGAAAAATGGTAGGTGTTGTCTCAAATTTATCTCATAAATTAAGACAACCCTTTTCTAATCTGGACAAGCTCCAATCAGACTAAGTAAAGATTTCTGAATGAGCCCAAACACATTTGGCTTAGTAGAGACAAGCTTTAATGATTATTAAAGGAGAACATTAGGCTCAATCGTGTGCTAGCACGATTTTCTTGAACCTAATTGAATCTTATTCAAATCAATTGAATTGGGTTAGTCCAATTGATGATATCCAAATCCAAACTTTTATCTATGTGATCCAGTTAGGCTCAATTCCATATGGTAATGGGATATGTCACGATCTCTATCATCGACATCATCAAAACATCTTCCGATGGATCAGAACTTTTCTGATTCAAACAACTAGGTATGATTGATCATCCAAATCATTCTAATTGCTCTCAAAATCTACCAGTGACACCTAGCAGTATATAGTGGCAATCCATCAAAACTGAAAGCAAATCTCTCGATATAGTTACCTATATGATTAAGTTCCTCTATCTTGAGCTCCGAACGGATTAGGGTTAAGGTGATCTCGTCAAATCTTAATTTTTGTTATATGAATTAATCATTCGATTCAAGTCCAATGTGAAAAATCTTAATAGAAGCTCTTTCTATTATTTCACTCTACCATGGCCATGGGCTTATGGACTTGATTCTTTTGATCATCATAGAGCTGATCTTCATCTACCGAGGTAGATAGATCCTCTATTGGTGCAATCCAATTTCTACAATGAACATGCTATAGCCAACATACACCTCAGAATTCTGAATGGCTAGGAGACTGAGTTATGGTGTAGACAAACTATAACATCGATGAGAAGATAGACTTTCTCATAACTACTCAAGGTGGTCACGCTCAGTGCCCTCATTCTCTAATGAGTGCCTATACTCTTGCTCCGATGTCTCTACACCATAGACTCAGAACTCATCTATCCTAAAGAAGTGATCATACACCAACCTTCTGGATCAATCACCATCCTCATGATGATCCTACGGTTGGAAGCATTTTATGAGTTAATAATGAAAATTCATGTTTTAAATTTTCAACTCTTGAAAATATGAACTATCATTATCATTAACTCAAGAGATGTATCACAAATACTTTCAAATACACACTATGATAGAAAATAATCTATTTTATTTTTTATAGTCAAAATTATAATTTTGCCCTTAGAAGTGTATTACAAGTGTCAGCCAATCTGGCTTTTAGGACACACATATCTAACATTTTTCTATGGCATCTAGACAATAAAAATTTTTCTTAGTGGCAATTGATTATTTTACCAAATGGGTTGAAGCCAAATCTCTAGCCAAAAGCATTGAAGCTAAAGTATAGGACTTCATCTGGAAGTCAATAATCTACAGGTTTGACCTACCTCAAACTCTTATAACCAATAATGGGAACCAATTTATGAGGATAAGATTTGCTGAGTTCTATGAAGACTTGAACATCTTCCATAATTTTACATCAATGGCTCATCTAGAGGCAAATGGAGAGGCCAAGGTGACCAATAGGATTTTGTTGTAAGGCATAAAGGCAAGGCTTGAAAAAGCGAAGGAAACTTAGATAGACGAACTCTATCATATACTTTAGGCATACCAAACTATCCAAAGATTGCCAACTAGGAAGACTCCATTTGCCTTAGCCTTTGGACCTAAGGCAGTCATTCCAATTGAGCTCAAACTTTCATCAGCATGGATCGTGGCATTCAATGAATAGAGAAACTCACGAGATCTTAGAGTCGACCTCGACTTATTGAAAGAAAAACGAGAAGAGGCGCAAGTTCGAATGGCAGCCTACAAGCAGAAGGAAGCTCGCTACTATAATTTCAGAGTTAGAAGCAAAGCATTCAAAGTGGGAGACTTAGTACTTCAATGAGTGGCTACCTCACAACCTCAGAACCAAGGAAAACTCATCCCGAATTGGAAAGGTCCTTATAAAATCAAGGAGATCATCCGACCCAAAACTTATTATTTGAAAGAGCTTTGAGGAGCTGATCTCCCACGACCATGGAACTCAGAGAATCTATGAATATACTATCAATGATTCCATTTTAATAAAAAATTTTTACTTTAACATTTTCTTCCTTGGCACAAAGTTGTGATGACTGAAAATAACCTCCCAAACTTCATCACTGGATGAAGTCAACTGTGTCAGGAGCAGAAGAAGAACCTCATCCTAACATAGATAATGACCTCCAATTATTTAAGATAGTAGGAGGGGAGAGGTCCTTACAATGATCATTTTATGCCCCAATGACCTTATTAGCGACAAGAGGAGGACCTCGCCCTAAAAAGAGTAAAGGCCAACCATGTCAGGAATAGGAGGAGAACCTTATCCTAATATGGATGATGACCTCTAGTTATTTAAGACTGGAGGAGGGAAGAGACCCTTACAATGGTCCTTTTATGCCCCAATGATCTTGTTAGGGATAGGAGGAAGATCTCGTCCTAACAAGAATAAAGACCAACCATATCAAGAACAGAAGGAAAACCTCATCCTGACATAGATAAAAACCTTCGATTATTTAAGATAGAAGGAGGAGAGAGGCCCTTATAACAATCTTTTTGTGCTCTAATAATCTTATTAGAGACAGGAGGAGGACCTCATCCTAACAAGGATAAAGGCCAACCATGTCAGAAACAAAAGGAGAACTTCGTCCTGACATGAATGAAGATCTTCGGTTATTTAAGATAGAAGGAGAGGAAAGATCCTTACAAGGATCTTTTTATGCCTGAATGATGTTGTTAGGGATAGGAGGAGGATCTCATCCTAACAAGGGTAAAGGCCAACTATGTCGGAAATAGGAAGAGAATCTCATCCTGATACAGATAAAAACCTCCGATTATTTAAGATAGATGGAAGGAAGAGGCCCTTACAATGGCCCTTTTATGCTCTAATAATCTTATTAGGGATAGGAGGAGGACCTTATCCTAACAAAGGTAAAGGTCAACCGTATCAAGAATAGGAGGAGAACCTCATCCTGACTTGAATGAAGACCTCCAATTATTTAAGACAAGAGGAGAGGAGAGGCCCTCATAATGGCCCTTTTATGCCCTAATGATCTTGTTAGGGATAGGAAGAGGACCTCATCCTAACAAGGATAAAGACCAACCATGTCAGGAATAGAAGAAGAATCTCATCCTAATACGGATGAAGACCTCTAGTTATTTAAGACAGGAGGAGGAGAGAGACCCTTATAACAGCCCTTTTATGCCCTAATGACCTTGTTAGAGACAGGAGGACTTCATTCTAATAAGAATAAAGGCTAACCATGTCAGAAATAGGAGGAGAATCTCGTCCTGACATGGATGAAGACCTCTGATAATTTAAGATAGGACAAGAGACAAGGCCCTCATAATAGTTCTTTTTATGCCCTAATGACCTTGATAGAGATAGGAAGAATATCTCGTCCTAACAAAGGTAAAGCCCAACCATGTCAGAAATTAGAGGAGAACCTCATCCTGATATAGATGAAGACCTCCGATTATCTAAGATAGAAGGAAGATATTTTGTCGACGGCCATTCTACCAAAAGATGAAGTGAAGAAAATAGAAAAAATTGACAAACATCAAATCCACACAAAATAAGAAGACAACTGAGGAAAACATCATTTCATTAAGATTGAAGTTCATTATAAAATAAAGGTAGGCAAGACCATGTACAAAATAGAGAAAAAGACAAGATCCTCTAAAGGACCAGATTCTTTAGATTTTGGGCTATTGACCCCGGCCATCACAAGAAATTGCTTCAGGCTGATGACTTCTTCTTCAAGCTCCTTCCTCTTAAGCAGGCTCTCATGAAACAAGTTATTAGCTCTCCAGTAATTATCTTTTGATTCACGTAATCTCTTCCTCAAGACCATCGACTCAGCCTTCGCATCCTTAATAGCTTGATGCTCATAAGTCATTTGGATCTTCAGTTGTTGAAGTTTGGTCTTCTCCTTTCTGTACATCTTGAAAAGATCACCAAAGAACTTCCTTAAAAAGAAAAGTTGCTCCAACTCTCTGCTGGCACCGCCCCCCTGATTATCGGCTAATTGCTTCCAAAGATAAGCCACCTCATCATTGGTCGCTTTGAGCTTATGTTCGAGCTAGGACATTTTCTTCACCCAACCGAGTCGGTAATCATTATGCCAAACTTCGACGTCATGAAGTTATTTCTGAAGGTCAAAAAACTTCTTCGACCAATCCCAACCATGCTGCTCTTTATCGAAGGACCACAACAAACTTTCCTCCAGCAACTGAACCTTCTCTCTTATGGCATTAAGCTCGACCTCAAGAGAGCTGACTCTCATAGTCAACATCCAGGATTTATCACTGGTGCGCTTCTTGACTTCCCCAAGCTCCTTCTCAAAGTTGCCCTTCTTCCTGATATAATCCATGAAATCCTTCTTGTGCAAATTCTAAACATGGGTAACCTCAATCGTGGCCTTGGAGTAGCTCTTTCTCAATTTTTGAAGCTCATCTTCCATTTTCTTCGATTTCTTCTTCAAATGATGAATTTTTTTTTTAAGTTCCTAACTGTGGATCTTAGAGGAACACCTTAAGATAGTGGTGCAGCCTCCATTAAGGATGGTGGATCGTGGCTTTGATCATTAGAGGGATTCTGATTGACATACACCACAACACAAGTATAAAAAAGAAAAAATATGTTTTCATTGCTCAAAATAATTTGTGTACATCGGAAGAAAAAAAGAAAAAATATAATTATCAAAAGTTTTCGACCTCAGGAGGCATGGCCACAAACAAGTTCGGTGCATACTTTGTGACCTCACAAGCAGACTCAAAGGCCATAGCTATAGATGTAGAAACTTTGGGGGCAGGATCGACAGTGGAGGAGGCGGCATCAATATTGGAAGCACCCGCTTCATTGCCGGGCTCATCTGTCAGAAGATCAAGATCCACATCCCAAAAGTTCTTTGCAACCCTTCGCATGTAGATCTCGAACCCCTCTAGGAAAGCTTCCTGAGCGAAAGCAATCTTGATGTCCTCCATAGCCTTGGAGGACTTGAAGGCTTCGATAGCCTGCTCCTGCTCAGCACCAACCTCCTCTTCAACCTTCTTCTTCTTCTCTTACACGAGAGTCAAAGTAGCCTTTAGTCCTACCACTGCTTCTTCTTTCTTCCGCAGTGCCTCATGAAGGTGCTCAACTTCTACAAATTAAAATTTTGAGGCCATCTTCAAACAATCAACCTCAGCTCAAACCTTCTCGATCTTCACTCGAGCCTCCTAGAGGGCTCTAGAAGCCTCGGCCTGATAGAGACCGACTGCCTTCGAGTGAGTGAACAAATAGTGCCCCAACTGCAGAGCGAAGACCAAGTCAAAACTTTAAAAGTGCATTAATTATTCAAACAAGTTTTTTTCTGCAGAATCTTTGTTTTTAATTTCCTTAAATTGAGTTGGAGGCATGGGCCAGTAGACTGAAGGAAAATCCTTTCCGGTCCAGGTTCGTCCAGATCTGATTAGATCAAGAGATATATTTCAAAAATTTTTCTCTTGATCTCAATCAGATCTTGATATGTTTCAGATCTGATTCTTATTATTTTAATAAATAAAATAAAATAAGATAAATTAAATCAAATTTAATTTACCTGATTTGGGTAATCCTATTACCCTGTAGATGATCCTGATTGCAGCGGAAGGTTCTGGATCTTAGCCACGCAAGCGCCTGGCCTCTACCGGTATCCACTCGGGTTGGATCTGGAGATCCTCTTCTTCTCTATCACACCTCCAAAAATCAGATCTGGATCTGATCTGGAGGATCTTCAAAACTCTTTTGAAGATCTGCAGTCGTCCTTTTGCAGCAGCAGCGCAGCCTTCTTGCTTTTGATCGCCTTTCCTTGATCTGAATCGCACCAACCTAAGTCCAAAACACCTTTTGGACGTGGAGAGCAAGGGGAGAAGAGACTATGGCATGGAGAAGGAGGGGAGAGGCAGCCTTGGGGCATGGGGTTTCTCAATTGCATTTCACTTAGGAATTAGGGTTGGGCGCAGGGTCTTATTTATAGACCTCTTGTGATCCAACTCCTCTTCCTCTCAACCAATCACAACCCTTTGTGAAATCAGATCTAAATCTGATTGGTTGGAATAGAGACCCCTGGATTCCTCCTTAGAGGGCGCCTAAGACCAGTCAAACTGGATTCTTAGTAGAACTCTGATTGGAATCCAAAAGGGAGGTGGAGTCCTTGTCCAACAAGGACTCCTAGGCGCCTCCTACTTGGGCTCACGCCACCCTTGGCGTGCGCCCTTCTCCTTGCCAGGTTCTGGCAGGGGGACAGGCCCCCACCAGCTCTCCAATAGGTGCATGACATGTGGTCAAAAGTCAAAGGGTCAATGGTCAACGTTTGACCAGTCAAAGGTAGACTTTTGACCAAAGTCAAAGAACAAGAAATGGCAGGTGACCAAAAATGGCAGGTAATGTCTTACAAAATAAGACAACCTATTCTGACTTGGACAACCTCCAGTCAGACCATATGAAGGCCTCTGATTGAGCACAAACTCCTTTGGCTCAGTCAGGACAACTTATTTATGATAGTAAAAGAAGAACGTTAGGTTCAATCGAGTGCTAGCACGATTTCCTTGAACCTAATTGAATCTCATTCAGATCAATTGAACTAGATCAGTTCAATTGATGATCACCAGATTCAAACCCTTGTTTGTGTGACCCAGTTAGGTTCAGTTCTGTATGGTAATGGGATATGTCATGATCTCTATCATAGACATCATCGAAACTCCTTTCGATGGATCAGAACTCTTCTGATTCGAACAGCTAGAATGATCGATCATCTAAATCATTCTAATTGCTCCCAAAATCCACCAGTGACACCTAGCAGTATATGGTGGCAACCCATCAGAGCTGAATGCGAACCTCTTGGTGCAGCTACCTGTGTGATTCAAGTTCTTCTATCTTGAGCCCCGATCAGATTAGGGTTAAGGTGAACTCGTCAAACCCTAGTCTCTGTCATATGATGTAATCATTCGATTCGAGTCCAATGTGAAAATCTAAATAGAAACTCTTTCTATTATTTCACTCTACCATGGCCATGGATTTCTGGACTTGATTCTCATGATCATCATAGGGCTACTCCTCTACCACCGAGGTAGATAGATTCCCATCTTGATGCAATCCAGTTCCTACAATGAACATGCTATAGCCAACATACACCTCAGGGTTCCATATGGCTAGGAGACCGAGTAATGGTGTAGTCAAACTATAACACCCTCAAGGTGAACTGCCGATGCATCTCAGGTCAAAGAACCAGACACACTACTGCAGCATCGAGTCAGTCATTGACGAGAAGGTAGACTCCCTAATGACTACTCGAGGTGGTCACGCTCAGTGCCCTCGTTCTCTAACGAGTACCTGTACTCTCGCTCCGGTGTCTCCACACCGTAGACTCAAGACTCATCTACTAAAGAGAAGCGATCGTACACCAACCTTCCGGATCAATCACCATCCTCGTGATGATCCTATGGTCGGGAGCTGTTTATGAGTTAATAATGATTATTCATGTCTTAAATTTTCAACTCTTGAAAATATGAATTATCATTACCATTAACTCAAAGGATGTATCACAGACACTAAATACACATATGTGATAGAAAATAACCCATTTCATTAATTATAGTCAAAATTATAATTTTGCCCCTAGAAGTGTATTACAAGTGTCAGCCAATTCTGGCTTCTAGGGCACATATATCTAACAATCTCCCACTTGTCCTAAAGCCAATTGGCTACAAGTCTAAGTCCCATCTTCTCAAGGTGGGCTTCGATCTTCTGCTGGCCCAACGGCTTTGTAAGTGGGTCTGCCACATTATCTGCGGAGTTGACTCTCTTGACCTCAACGTAACCTTTTCTCAAGGTAATCGCGGATGAGGTGGTATCACCGTTTGCTTGGAACTCTTCCAGCACAAACAGTCTGCCAGATGTCGACTTTCGATCATCTATATCGGACATGAAGTCCGAGTCTGTGTATCCCTGAACTTGGAGTTCTCCATTACCAAAGACCAACATCATATCCTTAGTTCTTCTCAAGTACTTAAGGATACATTTCACAGAAGTCCAGTGTTCTTCACCTGGATTTGACTGATATCTGCTTGTGACACTCACAGCATGGGCTATATCAGGTCGTGTACATAGCATGGCATACATGAGGCTCCCTATTGCAGAAGCATAAGGGATCTTGCTCATGCGTTCTATTTCCTCAGGTGTGCTGGGGCACATCTTCTTGGAAAGATGAATACCATGTCTGAAGGGTATTAATCCCCTCTTAGAGTTTTCCATACTAAACCTCTTTAGTACTTCCTCTATGTACATCTTCTGTGAAAGTCCTAGCATCCTATTCGGTCTATCCCTATAGACCTTAATTCCTAGAATAAAGGATGCTTCACCTAGGTCTTTCATGGAGAATTCCTTGGACAACCACATCTTGACTGATGTCAACATGGGAATATCATTCCCAATAAGGAGGATGTCATCCACGTACAATACGAGGAAGACAACAGCGCTCCCACTGACCCTTTTTGAAAACACATGGTTCCTCTTCATTTTTGATGAAACCAAACTTTTTGATCACATCATTGAAACGAGTGTTCCAGCTCCGAGATGCTTGCTTAAGTCCATATATGGACCTTTGCAGCTTGCAAACCTTGTGATCAGTATCACTGGATGTGAAACCTAGCGGCTGTTCCATATAGATATCTTCCTCAAGATATCCATTTAGGAATGCCGTTTTCACGTCCATTTGCCATATTTCATAATCGAAATAGGCTGCAACAGCAAGCAATGTGCGGATGGATTTTAGCATAGCTACCGGGGAAAAGGTATCCTGATAGTCAATGCCTTCACGTTGACTATAACCTTTTGCCACCAGTCTAGCCTTGAATGTCTCCACATTCCCATCTGCACCAATCTTTCTCTTGAAGATCCATTTACACCCAATAGGTACTATACCTTCTGGTGGATCTACCAAGGTCCAGACTTGGTTTGAGTGCATCGAGTCGAATCTTCTGACTTCATTGCCTCAAGCCATTTCTCGGAGTCGATATCTGATATCGCCTCGTTGTAGGTTTTGGGATCATCACCATGAGCACCATTACCTATGAGGAACATTTCCTCTACTGAAATAATACCTAAGTATCTTTCAGGGGGACGGGAAACTCTTTCCGATCTACGAGGTGGAGGAGGTAGTGTTCTTATTGGCTCAACCTGATTTGGTTCCACTTGGTCCTTAGCTCGTTTCTGCTTGTGAGACTTTCTCATCAAGCTTAATCTGCTTTCCAATGCCACTATCTTGAATAAACTATTTTTCAAGAAATATGGCATGTCGACTCACAATCACATTGTGGTCTTCTGGAATGTAGAAATAGTATCCTAATGACTCTTTAGGATATCCTATGAATCGAGCTCTAAAGGACCTAAACTCTAACTTGTCCGCTTGTTGTCTTTTGACATGAAGCCGGACAACCCCAAATTCTGAGATGACTCAGACTTGGTTTCTTACCGTGCCATATCTCATACGGTGTGGTAGGAACGGTTTTAGAGGGAACCCTATTCAGTAAATAGATTGAAGTTAATAATGAATGTCCCCAAAGAAAATCAGGGAGGTCTGTGAAGCTCATCATGGATCGAACCATATCCAATAGAGTCCGATTTCTCCGTTCTGAAACCCCGTTGAGTTGAGGTGTTCCTGGTGGAGTCCATTGAGAGACTATGCCATTTTCCTTAAGATAGTCTAGGAATTCCCGGCTAAGGTATTCACCTCCTCGATCTGATCGAAGAACCTTAATGGGTTTTTCCAGTTTGTTTTTCTACTTCATGTCTGAATTCTTTGAACTTTTCAAAGGCTTCAGACTTGTGTCTCATAAGATACACATACCCATACCTAGACAGATCATCGGTAAAGGTAATGAAGTAGACAAAATTGCCTCTAGCCGGCACATCAAATGGGCCGCACACATCAGTATGTACTAGGGCAAGGAGATCTGTGGCCCTCTCCCCATGTCCAACAAAAGGGAGTTTAGTCATTTTGCCTTGAAGACAAGATTCACAAGTTGGATATGACTCAAAAGTCAATGGACTCAATAGCCCATTTTTCTCCAATTTGTTAATCCTATCTTCTGCTATATGACCTAATCTCAGGTGCCATAGATATCTGTCGTTTGGACTATCCCTAGGTCGTTTGGCATTCACGTTTTGCTCGATAGTTAAAATAGGTACATCAATATGCAACTGATAAAGACCATTAACAAGGAAACCATTTGCAATTTTATTTCTTTCATAAAGAATGTTACAATGGTCCTTAAAGAAGGTGATCACATAACCTTCTTGTGCTAAGCATGAAACAGAAATCAAATTCCTGCTAGCTGCAGGCACATAATAACAGTCTTTTAAAACTAAGTCTAAACCAGATGGTAATCGCAAGAGGGTATGTTCCCACGGCTACTGCAGCAACTCTTGCTCCATTACCGACGCGTAGGATCATGTCTCCATCCCTCAGCCTCCTGCTATCCTCAAGACCCTGCATAGAAGTGCACAGATGAGCACTAGAACCAGAGTCAAGCACCCAACTGGATGCAGAAGAAACCGTAAGGTTAGACTCAATAACGAGCATACCTCCAGAAGGACCTTCCTTCTTGTTCTTCAGGGTGGCCAGGTAAGTAGGGCAGTTCCGCTTCCAATGGCCGTCGCTGTTGCAATGGAAACACTTTCCTTTGCCATCGACCTTCTTCTTCGGTTCTGCCTTCTTCTTCTTTGATCCTTCCACCTTTTGCTTTTTCACAGACTTCTTTTTCTTTCCATAAGACTTTCTTTTGGAAGAAGTCCGTTCCATAGCAAGAACTGAGCCTTTAGAACCTTTCATAGAAAGCTCAGCGGTAACCAGCATATTCATCAACTCGGCCAAGGAATTTTGAAGTTTATGCATGTGGTAATTCATGATGAATTGCCCATATGCATCAGTCAAGGATTGCAGAATAATATCGTTCTGCAGATCCAAGTCCAACTTCACACCGAGCTTCTCAGCTCTTCCATGTCCTTGATCATTGTCAGACAGTGATCTTGGACTGACTGCCCATCACGCATCTTAGCCTTAAAAAGTCATTTCGTGACTTGATATTTGGCTGCGCGACTCTGTTCACCAAACATCTCCTGCAGGTGAGCCAACATTTGGCGAGCAGTCCCGATATCTTCATGTTGGCGCTGGAGCTCATCAGACATCGAGCCCAACATGTAGTATCTGGCCTTATTGTCTTCGTCAATCCATTTTTCCAGAGACGCTCTCTGTTCAGTGGATGGACGAGCTGGTAAGGTGGGAGGGTCCTGGTCCAAAACATGTGTTAACTTCTCTGAACCCAAAACAATTTTGTAGTTCCTGAGCCAATCTTTATAATTGGGTCCAGTCAGTCTATGTGTGTCTAGGATACGTGCCAATGGGTTGGACGCAGACATTTTCCTGTAGAGAGTCAAAGATTCTAGTTAGATACTGTAATTTTGACTTGACCAATTTGTTTAGGGATTTTATTTTTAAACAAATTAGCTCCCACTATTTTCTCGGATCCCTACACTCCCTCTGTAGAGATGCGAAAATCTCCGCGATTGAATGATTTCTAGTGGGTGGTGCGGTCTCACCAACTGACTCATCACCTCACCTAACAGTTATTGGTGATGGGTTAGCCAATGAGTGAACAACTCTTGTTCAATGATTCTCTAATCATGGTGCACCCAAACTTGGTCTCTAATTCATGAATCTCACCGTATCCGGAATATTGATCCACTCCTTAGTTAAGTCAGACCCACCATTTGCATAGACTGGGTTCCTAATTGGGTCTCTCACCGTATCCGGAAATATTGAGCCCAACTCATCCTCCAGCCCATAGCATCCAATGCCTAATAGACATGGTTGCATCTTCCCGGTGCAACTGAGCCACTGTATCCAGCCGAGAACAATCAACCCCGGGAAGGGCCCGCACGTCTACAATGGTGGAAGACCTCAGACTTAATCTTTTCTTAGGGAGAATTGATTCAGGTCTCATTAAACTAGACTTGGCTTAGTCATAACAATTATGACTAACCTAGTGGCATGGGTTAGCTCGGATTATTGACCACCTCAGATCAGAACTGTGTCAACAGATATGGCCAGGTAAGTGAGACCGGTGGAAGGAATATGCCGTTAACTCGCACAAGAACGCATTCAGGTCGAGTAGCTTCCAATTAAAAACCAGTCGGTCGTCTGTGCCAAACTTACCTTAGACACCAAATTGTTGAGTCAGAACCAATTGGGTTAGCCTACAATCCAGACTCTAACCTCTGAGCCTAATTAGGTCTTGCTTGATCGTGACTCGATCTTGACCCAGACTTAATCCTATTAGGCTGGTCAATTTAAGCATTGTTGATCCCATCTAACCAACTCTTGATTCGGTTTGATCAACCGCTTAGACCTAATTGAGCTACCCAAGCCCGAACCCAGTATTATGAATATGTCTTAGATCTGAAATTCTCAATTTTAGACCTAATTAATATTCCATAAACTTAATTCTTAATTAAGTTGGGTTCATAAACAAAATATGCACAATAAATCCTAGGGTTTCAGGATCTAGGGTTTTGCAGAAAGTAAGTTTTGGGTTTCTGATTAAGGACGAACACGCAGCACCCCTACACGTCATAAGAACACCCCATCGAATGGGAAGAGAGGGCCTTTAAACCCTTCTTCGTTCTTATGACCGGACGGCCAAGAGGAACGCCTTAATCAGGAACATGTAAATACTACAAAACAGTTATAGATCTATATCATATATCTCATATACAAATTTAGATCTAATCATGGCATATTTTGCATACATCTCATGTATCAAATCATGCATATTTTTCAGATCTAAATTATCTCATAATAATCTAAAAAATTAGATTTAAATTGATCTAATCAAAATAAATTCTAATCTAGACAAATTATGTAGAACTATTCTACAACTAGTCTAGACATGCATCTAATCATATCTCATATGATATTTAAAATTAAATAATTTTTATTTGCTGTTTATCAGATGTTATTATAACACTTATAATATCAAAAAATAGTAAATAAGAAGATCTAAAATATGATTTAATCAGATTAAATCAAAGACATGCAAAACTATTCTATAGAACTATTCTATTCTAGAACTAGTCATGCATATCTTCATGTTCTTAGATCCAAATCATTTAATTTTAATTTTTCTTGATTTCAGATCTGATCACATCTCATGTGACATCTGAAATCACTTTATTTTTTCTAATTAAAATAAAATTAAAATCAGATCTAAACAATTTTAGAACCATGGCTCTGATACCAGTTGAAGGGAAATCCTGATTTCCCGGTCCAGGTTCGTTCAGATCTGATTAGATCAAGAGATATATTTCAAAAATTTTTCTCTTGATCTCAATCAGATCTTGATATGTTTCAGATCTGATTCTTATTATTTTAATAAATAAAATAAAATAAGATAAATTAAATCAAATTTAATTTACCTGATTTGGGTAATCCTATTACCCTGTAGATGATCCTGATTGCAGCGGAAGGTTCTGGATCTTAGCCACGCAAGCGCCTGGCCTCTACCGGTATCCACTCGGGTTGGATCTGGAGATCCTCTTCTTCTCTATCACACCTCCAAAAATCAGATCTGGATCTGATCTGGAGGATCTTCAAAACTCTTTTGAAGATCTGCAGTCGTCCTTTTGCAGCAGCGCAGCCTTCTTGCTTTTGATCGCCTTTCCTTGATCTGAATCGCACCAACCTAAGTCCAAAACACTTTTTGGACGTGGAGAGCAAGGGGAGAAGAGACTATTGGCATGGAGAAGGAGGGGAGAGGCAGCCTTGGGGCATGGGGTTTCTCAATTGCATTCACTTAGGAATTAGGGTTGGGCGCAGGGTCTTATTTATAGACTCTTGTGATCCAACTCCTCTTCCTTCTCAACCAATCACAACCCTTTGTGAAATCAGATCTAAATCTGATTGGTTGGAATAGAGACCCCTGGATTCCTCCTTAGAGGGTGCCTAAGACCAGTCAAACTGGATTCTTAGTAGAACTCTGAATTGGAATCCAAAAGGGAGGTGGAGTCCTTGTCCAACAAGGACTCCTAGGCGCCTCCTACTTGGGCTCACGCCACCCTTGGCGTGCGCCCTTCTCCTTGCCAGGTTCTGGCAGGGGGACAGGCCCCCACCAGCTCTCCAATAGGTGCATGACATGTGGTCAAAAGTCAAAGGGTCAATGGTCAACGTTTGACCAGTCAAAGGTAGACTTTTGACCAAAGTCAAAGAACAAGAAATGGCAGGTGACCAAAAATGGCAGGTAATGTCTTACAAATAAGACAACCTATTCTGACTTGGACAACCTCCAGTCAGACCATATGAAGGCCTCTGATTGAGCACAAACTCCTTTGGCTCAGTCAGGACAACTTATTTATGATAGTAAAAGAAGAACGTTAGGTTCAATCGAGTGCTAGCACGATTTCCTTGAACCTAATTGAATCTCATTCAGATCAATTGAACTAGATCAGTTCAATTGATGATCACCAGATTCAAACCCTTGTTTGTGTGACCCAGTTAGGTTCAGTTCTGTATGGTAATGGGATATGTCATGATCTCTATCATAGACATCATCGAAACTCCTTTCGATGGATCAGAACTCTTCTGATTCGAACAGCTAGAATGATCGATCATCTAAATCATTCTAATTGCTCCCAAAATCCACCAGTGACACCTAGCAGTATATGGTGGCAACCCATCAGAGCTGAATGCGAACCTCTTGGTGCAGCTACCTGTGTGATTCAAGTTCTTCTATCTTGAGCCCCGATCAGATTAGGGTTAAGGTGAACTCGTCAAACCCTAGTCTCTGTCATATGATGTAATCATTCGATTCGAGTCCAATGTGAAAATCTAAATAGAAACTCTTTCTATTATTTCACTCTACCATGGCCATGGATTTCTGGACTTGATTCTCATGATCATCATAGGGCTACTCCTCTACCACCGAGGTAGATAGATCCCATCTTGATGCAATCCAGTTCCTACAATGAACATGCTATAGCCAACATACACCTCAGGGTTCCATATGGCTAGGAGACCGAGTAATGGTGTAGTCAAACTATAACACCCTCAAGGTGAACTGCCGATGCATCTCAGGTCAAAGAACCAGACACACTACTGCAGCATCGAGTCAGTCATTGACGAGAAGGTAGACTCCCTAATGACTACTCGAGGTGGTCACGCTCAGTGCCCTCGTTCTCTAACGAGTACCTGTACTCTCGCTCCGGTGTCTCCACACCGTAGACTCAAGACTCATCTACTAAAGAGAAGCGATCGTACACCAACCTTCCGGATCAATCACCATCCTCGTGATGATCCTATGGTCGGGAGCTGTTTATGAGTTAATAATGATTATTCATGTCTTAAATTTTCAACTCTTGAAAATATGAATTATCATTACCATTAACTCAAAGGATGTATCACAGACACTAAATACACATATGTGATAGAAAATAACCCATTTCATTAAATTATAGTCAAAATTACAATTTTGCCCCTAGAAGTGTATTACAAGTGTCAGCCAATTCTGGCTTCTAGGGCACATATATCTAATAGCTTCATCGAGCATGGTTGGGCTTGGCACTACTGCGATGATTTCTAGGATAGGCGCGGCCTGGATCGGCATGACCGGGGTCAGCTCTTCAATGCAAGCCTTCTTCGATGGTCCCCCGACAGAAGTGCTCTTCCTCTTAAGGGATTTAATCTCTTTGTACAAGTGATTTCATTCTTTTAGAGTCATCTCTATAACAAAAATAGTTAAAGTCAGAAGAAAGAACAAAGTATGATTGACTAGTTATGGGGCACTACCTGCAAGATCTAGGAGACTGAGATCAAGATTGAACAAAGTCTAATCATCCAGGAGTCCAAAAATCAGAGGGACTTGGTAGTTCTTCAGTTTATTGATCGAGTCTCGATCTTCTTTCTCTAGCCTGAGAACTTGATAGATCGAGACTCTCATATTCTCCCAAGAAGGAAGCTCTAACTCTAAGAAGGAACATGAAATGAAGAAAAATTTTTCTTTCCAATTATGAATGAAAGAAGGAGCGCCCTTAAGCAGCACCTTCTTGCCGAACTGGGGAGAGATATACCACCAATCCTTGACGGTGGGATGGTGTTTGAAAGTAAAGAAGTTGAAAAATAGAGAGATGGTAGGTCGGACATCAACCATGGTATACAAGAAAAGAAATTCTATGATGAACCTAAACAAGTTTGGCACTATAGAAGCAAGGAAGATATTTAAGAACCTAAATAAGGCTACTACGAAAGGAGGGATTGGTAACCTAAATCCAACATGAAGGGCCTCAACATACAAGCAAATTCGGCCTAAAGGAGGGGAGCAAGCTCGGTCGCTGGGATCAGAAAGTTTGAGTTCATATTTAGAAAAAATCCTAAACTGGATTCTAATTAAAGAAAGGTCTTCATACCGAAGTTTACAAAGGATGGTGTCAGGAATGAATAGAGGTCAGGATGCTTCTATAGGTTCGGTGTCCTTATGAGATGGATTCATCAGTGCCAGTTGGGCCAAGCTCCCAAAACATGTTAACCAGAATTCTTCAACAGACATATGGATCAAACAAGACTTTGAAAAACTTTCAAAAATCAAGAAAAATAAGATGTAAAATTTCTCTGAAGAAACTGAATGGATGGAGATGCAAAAGGTGTTGGAATAATCAAAAGAAGAGTTTTGGAACTAACCTAAATTGATTAAGAAGAGCGAGAAGATGGCGAGCATAGTGAAAATCGAAGGAGAGGATGCATGGGATCGAAGAAAATGGTGGAAGAAGCCGAAGCTCTTAAGCGGTAGAAAGATGAAAACCAGAGGGAGATGGAGAAGATCTTGATCGAAATGAGGCCATGGAGGAAGAAGATGATCTTAAATATCCCGAAGAGCCCAAGGTAGTAATGATTGTAGGTCTCCTCCGATCGATCTGAGATTGATGCGTGTCCTACTCATCATGGCAAAAGGCTGACAGCTGACAAATGTTGGGATATCAGCTACTTTGATACCGCTTGTTAAGGATCTAGTACTAAATTAATATGGTAGAAAGAAGGAAGAAATAAAATAAGAAAATAATCAAGTATGTGGATCAGCCTAAAGGCTCGTCTCCATGGGGCATGCAAAGCTTCACTATGAAAGAAAAAAATAGGTACAAGAAGAGAATACCCACTCTCAACTCACCGTACATAAATCTCTCTCAATTAGAAGCTACCCTTACAAAAGCTCTCTAAGAATCCTAAGGAGATCGTTAGAAGCTAAAAGATGCTTTACCCTCATAGCCTCCTTGCCAGATGCTATGCACCTACTGCTTCTCTCTTTCGCGGGCTGCACATACTCAGTGCTCTGTCAAGCTCCTCTCGACAGCTATCTAAGCCTCTCTATGTGCCTCTCATGCCACATGCGCCATTCTTTTGCTCCACAGCATCTCAGTTCTTTAAATAGGATCAGAATCCTCTTCTCAGTAGTTCACAGAAGTTCTGACATGGCTTGTTCTCCTAATATGAGTCGAACATATTCTTAATGGAGTCTTAAAATATTTTTTGATCTTTAGATCATGATCATAACCCTCCATGATCCCTAGATCCTGTGGTCCACATGCAACTCTCATAGACTTCTTGGATTAATCACAATCCGAGTCCAAATAGAAAATTCCATCCTATTTTGTTTGCCTCTATCGAGTCCACTTGATCAGGAGTCGAGCTGGCTCGACTGCCTCTCGCCTAGACTTCTGTTGTCTGTCTGTCTGAGAGAGTCGATTTGATTATGGTTTGAGCTGGCTCGATCTCAGCTCGAGCTAGCTTGACTGCTTGCTGATACTGATTCTCCTCTATTGTGGATCAAATTTGAAGCATCAAAATCTAACAATCTCCACCTCGACTCGACATTCAACCTCCACCTAACTTTGAGAGCTTGTGATCCATCTCACCCCCATGCCTTGGGGCATGCCTGCTGATCATGGATGGACAAATGTGGGAGTCAAGCCAGGCTGCTCGATCCCACCTTCATCATGGGCTGTGTCCACTCTAACCAAAGATCTACTCAAAAAAGTCTCCTATGGCAATAGGAACTTTTCTCTGCAACGTCACCACTCATCCTTCTGAGTCTCCCATCTCATGTCTGATCCATCTCCACCTAGAGCTCTACCTCGCACTAGGCTCCCTCTGGCTCTTGAAGCTCTACCTCGCACTGAACTTTCTACCAAATAGTAATGTCCTCTTGTCTTCTTCTTTTCCTCTAATATCATCCTATCATCATGCATGACCTTCAGGATTCCATCATCAGCTATCCATCTATAGCTATTTGAATCCAGTCTACTCAGTGAGATAAGATTTCACCTGAAATTGGGTATGTATCGGACCTCCCACAATCTCCTCACTACACCATCATGTGTCTTCTAGCTAACCATTTTGATGCCTCTGATCGCACAGCTCGATCCATTCGATAGATAAATAATGCCATCATTGCTCTTGAGGAAGTTAAACTACTTCTTTCTATAATAAACATGGTATGTGTATGCAGAATCTAAAATCCACTAGTGGAAAGAACTAGATACCTCATCAGATATCTTCAGGACATCATCCTCTAACTTGCTACTGGCCGTCGTTGTAGTAGCCCTCATCCGATCCTTGAGTTATGGGTAATTGTTAACTTGATGCCATAACTCATCATACCTGTAGCATTTGATCTTACTAGAATCCCTCATCTTGGACCTGGATCGTCCTCCTCACAATCCTTTGCTACTCTGTCTACTGCCTTCTGCTCCTCCAGAAGCCACCAAAGCGAAAATGCCACAATCTGAGCTCGAAATTGGGTTCTCTCTCCTGAGAACCTTATCCTGGAGTATTGCTATAGTAACCTTGTCTATCTTGATGGTGCTCTTTTCTACTAGAAGAGCAGTCACCAAGGACTCATATGAAGGAGGAAGCGACGCTAGCAAGACCAACGCCCTGGTCTTCTCTCCAACCTTTTTACTAATTCTGAGGAGGTCGGTGAGGATCTTCTAGAAGTTAGATAGATGCTCCTGCATGCTCTGACCTTCATCCATCCACAACTGGTAGAACTACCTCCAAAGAAATAGCATATTGATGAGCGACTTCATCATGTCTAATTGCTCGAGCTTCGACCACAATATCATCAGAAAAGTCTTGCCAAGTATATGGATCATGACATCATCCATTAAGTATAAGTGGATCGTGCTCACCACCTACATCTGAATCTGCTTCCAATTCTTCACCTCTATGGTGGCTGGCATCTTCTCATACAAGAGATCATCGATCAACCCATGTTGGATAAGGATATCCTTTATCCTTGCTTGCCATAAGGAGAAATTGCCCTTCCCATCAAACCTATTGATCTCCACCTTGATTGCACTTGTCTTCTCCATATTCTTCAATCTTTAACACCACTGCTATAATCTACACTCTGGTACCATCTGGGCTCTGATACCAATTATTATGGTATCAACTTGCTCTGATACCAATCTATTAGGATATCAGCTACTCTAATACCGCTTGTTAAGGATCTAGTACCAAATTATTACGACAGAAAGAAGAAAGAAATAAAATAAGAAAATAATCAAGTATATGGATCAACCTAAAGGCTCGCCTCCATGGGGCATGCAAAGCTTCACTATGAATGAGAAAAATAGGTACAAGAGGAAAACACCTACTCTCAACTCACTATATATAAATTTCTCTCAACTAGAAGCTACCCTCACAAAAGCTCTCTAAGAATTTCAAGGAGACCCTTAGAAGCTACAAGATGCTCTACCCTCATAGCCTCCTTATCGAATGCTATGCACATATTGCTTCTCTCTCTCACGAGCTGCACATACTTGACGTTCTGCAAAGCTCCTCTTGATGGCTGTCTAAGCCTCTCTACATGCCTTTCACGCCACAAGCATAATCTTTTTGCTCTACAATATCTCAGCCCTTTAAATAGGATGAGAATACTCTTCTCAGCAGTTCACAGGAGTTCTAACAGAGCTTGTTCTCCTAAGATGAGTCGAACATATCCTTGATAGAGTCTTGGAATACTTTTCGACCTTTAGATCATGACCGCAATCCTCCATGACTGCTGAATCCTATGGTCCATGAGTAACTCCCATAGACCCCTTAGATTAATCACAATCGAAGTCCAAATAGAAAACCCTATCATGTTCTATTTGCCTCCATCAAGCTGGCTCAGTCAAGGATCGAGCTAGCTCGACTGCATCTCACCTAGACTCCTATTGTCTATCTACCTGAGAGAGCCGGCTCGATTGTGATTCGAGCCGACTCGATCTCAGCTCGAGCTAGCTCGACCCTGTATCCGAGCTGGCTCGACTGTCTACTGATACTGATTCTTCTTTACTATGGATCGAATTCGAGGTATCAAATTCTAACCATAGATTCTTAATTGCACCATACCTTGGGTAGAGCTTCGATGAGGGTTTTGATAAATTATCTTTTTGGGTTGCCTTGTATTGAAGCAGCTTCAACACCAGCACAGTAATTTTCAAAACTTCCCATCCAACAAACATGAAAAATCAAAAACAACTTTGGCAGTCGCCATTCTTTGTACTTCCTTTCTTCGAACTTCGAACTCAAGAGTAGGAAGACTATTATTGGGGTTAAATCTGCTCCTACCAAAGTTTGGCCTAGTATCTGGCCCTAGGATAATCCCAAGATGGCCGACCTTCAATCAGCCAGCTAATCTTCTTGACTACATAGAGAAACTGCAGAGCCCGCAAAGCATTACGAACTCAACCCAGACGAGCTTAAATGGTAAAGGTGATCATTTCCTACTTGATAGTAAGGCTTAAGTAGCAGAGCACAATCGGTCTGACTTTATTCAGTGGCAAGTTGTGAAGATAGTCAAATTCCTCCATTACAGGCAGTTGGTTCTAGTCGAACTCCTTTCGGATGAGCTTAAATAGTGAAAGCAGCTGTCAAAGCAAGTGACTAAGTGTTCAGTCCCTCCATAGCCTAGTTTGGCCAATCTTGAAGCTGACCAAACTCCTCCCTAAAGAGCCTAGTCGTAATTCTAAATCAGTAAATCCACCATCCTTATCAGCCTTCAATCAATGATGGTTATTTAGTTACAAATGATCTTGAAGATAATCAAACTTCGGAGAAGTAATTGAGACTCACCGGAATGCTCTATTTGTGCTTGCCTACCCCAGCTACCAGTCGAACTTCTTTCAGTCGCCAAGCAGGCTTCTTTTAGCCAAATTTCTTACTATCGCCTAGAAGGACCTCGTCATCTATGCAGATTCAACTTCCAACTCAATGCACACCAATCGACATGCAGACAACCTCGAAGAAGGTTGAACTTCTCCAGAACTGTTGTGATATGAAGCTCTTCATCATCAATAGCTATTCTATCCAAACTTCAACTATTAAATCCCAATAGTGACAACAAATACTATCCTCCATAAAAAAACTCCACATGGCCTCGAACGATCTACTACCAGGCAATTACGACTGTCACCATTAGTTTATTATGGACTCCACCTATATAAGAAATCCTCTAGAAATATTTTCTCTCTAAGCTCAAAACTTTGCTCTAATTTTTTGAGTGCTTCATTTCTATTGGCCAAAAGAACTGACTTGATCATCGGAGGATCCTACCGGAGCAACCTCCCAACTCTAGTCAGGACTTGTCTTACAGGTCACCGATGGCGACCTCGTCTTCTCCAGCTCTAGCCCATTCCGGCATCAACCAAATTCTACATCAATAGGCACAAAATAGGTATTTAGGAATAAATTAGATGAACATGAAAATGTAATAAGAAATAAAGCTAGACTAGTTGCTAAAAAATATAATCAAGAAGAAGGGATTGACTTTGATGAAACATATACTCCTGTAGCAAGATTAAAGGCTATATGATTATTACTTGCTTTTGCTTTCTACATGAACTTTAAATTATTTCAAATGGATGTAAAGTGTGTCTTCTTGAATGGTTATATCATGGAAGAAGTCTTTGTAGAACAACCTTCCAATTTTGAAAATCACTCACTTTCTAACCATATGTACAAATTAAATAAAGTACTATATGTACTTAAACAAGCACCTAGAGCCTAGTATAAGAGACTAAGTAAGTTTTTCTTACAAAATAAATTTATTAGAAGAAGTATGGATACTACACTATTTTTGAAAAAAAAAATAATGACCTTCTTGTAGTTCAAATTTATGTTGATGATATAATATTCGAAGCTACTAATGAAATTCTTTATCAAGAGTTTGCAAAGTTAATGTAAGATGAATTTGAAATGAGCATGATGGGAGAGCTGAACTTCTTTCGTGGGCTTTAAATCAAATAATTAAAGGAAGGTATTTTCATTAGCCAAACAAAGTACATCAAGAAAAAGCTGAGAAAGTTTGGCATAAAAAATAGAAAGAAGATTGGTACACCAATAATCCCCTCATGCAAACTTGATAAAGATGAAAATGATAAAAATGTGAGTGAAAAGCTCTACAGAGGTATGATAAGATTCCTACTCTATTTTACTATAAGTAGGCCTAATATACTATTTAGTATTTGTATGTGTGCTAGATTTCAATCTAATCCTAAAGAATCTCATTTACTAGCTGTTAAAAAAAAATTTAGATATTTAATCTGCACATATAACTTAGGACTATGATATTCAAAATAATCCTCCATTGAATTGATAAAATACACTGATGCTAATTATGGAGGATGTAGAATAGATAGAAAAAGTACTAGTAGCACCTGCCAATTTTTAGGATTGAACTTGATTTCATAGTATAGTAAGAAGCAAAACTCTACAGCATTGTGAATGACCAAGGCCAAATACGTTGCTACAGAAAGTTGCTATGCTCAAATACTATGGATCAAGCAACAGCTCGAAGATTTTGAAATTAAGCAAAATAATATACCCATTAAGTGTGATAACACTAGTATCATAAATTTGACTAAAAATCCTCTTCAACATTCAAGAACTAAGCATATTGAAATAATAAATTTAACTAAAAATCCTCTTCAACATTCAAAAACTAAAAATCCTCTTCAACATCACTTCATAAGAGATCATATTCAAAATAATAACATTATGTTTGAATTTATTTCAACTAAAAATCAATTTGTTGATATTTTTACAAAACCTCTAAATGAAGATAGATTTTCAAAAATTTGAGGTGAACTTGGGATACGTGATCCTCTATAAATGTGTTTTATCTTGAATTCATTGAATTATATTTTGTCTCTTTTTACCATCCTAAACATCCTTAATTCTATCTAGCAAATTCAAGAAAAGTCGATTTGAAATCCCATCTTTTCTAATTCTCATCCTGTCTTCGAGATGTCTCGATTTATGCTCGAGACTTCTCAACTGTGTTTCGAGACTTCTCACTTCAAATGCAAGACTTCTCAATTTTTCAAGACTTCTCACCTCAAATGCAAGACTTCTCAATTTCTTTGAGACTTCTCATCTTTATGTCGAGATGTCTTGAGTCTCGCGGGTCCCTCTTTTAAGCGGACTTGCGAGAAGCCCTCTTTCTCACTCATCTTTTTCTTTCACTGAGAGCTCTCGTTCTAAACTCTCGCATACTCCCATCAACTCTTCCAAACCTCTCAAATCACTATTCCATTATCCATTTCATCCGAATTCAAGACTCTAATGGCTCCAAAAAGGAAAACCACCATTGCCTAGAGACCATCCGCCACTCCGTCAACTGAAGCTAGGGCAAAATGGCAATGGGACATCTCCCAGGCCTCTCCATCCGCTCCTTCTTCATGAACTCGACTGTTCATTACCACAAGAACTATTCCTATTGGATAGAAGGTAGATTTTGAGTATTTAGATTAAAAAAAAAAAGCCTTCTATATTGGGTCATAGCTGAGGAAATAAGGTTGGGAGAAGCTTTGCTCTCTCGAGGTAAACATCTATCCGGACCTCATTAGAGAATTTTTTTGAGAATATAAACTTTGAGAGAGAGTCAGGTGTAGAATCTGTGGTGAAAGGAGTTCTTATTGCTTTGGACGAGAGAAATTTAGGGCATCTTCTGGAGGTACCTAGATCAGGGGCATGTTATTTGAATTTGTTTGATAAAAGTGAAGCCTTAAAGTATGTTTTGGAAAGAAAAGATGTGAATGAGAATCAACAATTAGTGTCGAATCATTTATCTATAGAAATGAGACTATTACAATGCATTGTTAGTCATATAATTTTTCCAAAAATTGGAAGGCATGACTGGATAGGAAAAAAGGAACCGGTGGCTATGTATTTCTTGGTAATGGGGAGACCTATAAACTTTTCCTCTTTGATGCTTTAACAGTTGAAAGACACTGCAAATAAAAGCAAATCCTGTCTGTCCTACGGAATGATCTTTATCCTGATCTACAAGAAATTTCATATTAACTTAGAGGGTGAAGATTTCAAGAAATTGGCACACATTGATTACATAAATGAAGGGACTCTTCATAGGATGAAAATTGTGAAGCAAGATGATAGGTGGGTAAAATCAGAGGAAGAAATTGTAACAAGAAATGAGCCTGAAGAGCACAGCCCCCACCTCCTCCATCCTCTCCCTCTGTAGCTGGACCATACTTCATGACACCGGGATCTCCACACACACCGCAAGTGCCTCCAAGTCAATTTCCTACCCCATCCTCTGATTTTGATCAAGATAGCTTAGTTGAGAGGGTTATAGAGCAAGTTGTTGAAAAGATGTCTTAAAGGTTCAATGATCTTCTCATCGGACTAAGGCATCAACTGGTGGTTAGCATTGAAGAATAGAGGATATCTACTAAGGGACAGACCAAGATGCTCAGCCAGCAAATCAGTGGTTTATCTTAAAGGCTTGAAATCTTGGAAAAAGAATAGCATGGGTCATCTGCACACATGAAACTTCTATTGACTGAGACAACCAAGATAGCCTGGAGGGTGGAAGAAAGCATTGTCACCCAATGCACCACTGCTGAAGTTATCATCACATCCTTATGGCAAATTATGAATTGCATTTGTAGCCTTGGATCTCGAACTCCATCCACCTCTCGAACCTCACCCTCTCCTTGACCATCACCTCACCTTTCATCCTCTAGACCTCGATCGTCATCTAAACCTATCATATATTTCCTCTTTAATGAGGAATAGGTCTAGTCTTTTCTACTTATCTCTATATGTTGTTTGGTTTATCTTTGGGGTATATTTGTATAGATTTTCTTTTTGTAAATCAATATACAATTGTATCATTGTAATCTCACTTCTCTATAATGAAATCAAAATTTCTTAGTAATGTTCCTCTCTATAATGACTTATTTATGATTTTGATGCTGACAAAAAGAAGGTGAAAAATGTATGAAAAAGAAATAATCAAAAGCACACTTAATCTTCATACTAAACTTATTTTTTATTAATCCTTCATAAATCAAAAGGGTACATTTTAAGGGGAGCAAATCAAAAGAGCACACCTTAAGAGGGAGCATTGATAATACATTGTGTATATCATTAGAAATTTGAGCACTCTTAAAATCGAGCACATCATATTATTTCACTCAATTATACCTGGTACGTATATCGCTTACATTCTTTTTATGAAATGCTTGATGTTTTGTCATCATCAAAAGGGGAAGATTGTTGACCTCCTAAGTGATTTTGATGATGACCAAATATTAAAGCAAATAATTACTAATAAACTTTATTTTAAGTATTCAAATGTCAGAAGAAAGAGAGTTCTTTGACCAAAATAAGGACGACACAAAGTGCAATTCAAATCAAGATCAAATCTTCTTGTTTGGTAGCAAGAATTTCCTCAAAAGTAGCCTTGGAGCATTTTTGAGATGTCTCCTAAAATTTTTGAGACGTCTCGTGGAGTCTGGCATGCTCAAGCAAGGTTCTGGCATAGTTTCAAAAGGTCTCATATTGAACTCGAGACGTCCTCGTCTCAGAAGATAGAAACATGGTTTCTGTGCTCTGAGAGCGAGACGTCTCATAGAATTCTCAAGAGGTCTCGCGATCATGACGAGATATCTTCTTCAAAATCGAGAGCTCTCAATCTCAGATGATAGATTTTTTTTAGAAAGTAAATTTTCGAGTGACTGAGAATGAGACTCTCCTAATCAAATCAAAAGGTCTCAAAATTGGGCGAGATATCTCGAGATAAATCGAGAGGTCTCGAGACACGGTGATAGCACTTCAATGGATAGTTTTAGACCTTCTTTTTTCGGCACCAATGGCTAGTTCTCTTCTCCAACGATCACATTTAGCCTATTTTTGTTCTCCAATCAAATCAAAAAAAGGAAAAATGAGAGAAAAAAAATGAACACCCTATTTTCAATGAGCAACCTCTTTCATCCTAAGTTCTCTCAAACATTGAAGAGCCCTCAAGTATAATAAATCCAAGCATTCAAGAAGGCATTCAACGAACTACAACGATAACTTCTCAGCTCATTTAAAGGAGTTATCTCAGTTGTACAAATTTCTTTTCTCTTTTCGTGTACTAGTTTTAGTAGGGGCTGAAACTTGGAATTTAGGATTTTACTTTCCTTTCCTTGGTTTGTATTGCCTCATTTGATATTTGTAAGGATTGTAGTTGGTGAACCTAAAGAAAAACCAACTAGGTTTTAGGATAGTGAGCCTGAAAAAACTATCTGATTGTAATCTCGAGGGATTATAGTAAAATTTTTAAGAGTCTTGCTTGGAGAGTAGACGTAGGTGCTAGGAGTAGGTACTGAAAGTGCATTGAACAACTATAAAAATATCTTGTTTGTGTGTGTGCTCATCTCTTGCTTTTCATAGCTCTCACATCTCACTCACATAGCATTCAAATAGTTTTTATTGCACATACTTGCTTTAATTTTTAAAAAACTTAATTCACCCCCCCCCCCCTTTCTTGGGTTGTTTAGCTAGGCAACAGACATCCATATGATGTCTAACAAAAAAAACAATGCTCCCACTAACCAAGTGTTGCCCAGCTATGCAACCCAAGAGGAGGGTGAATTGAATTTTTAAAATTTTAAAACTAAATTAGAATAACAAAGACAATGTGATAATATACAAGTAATTTATAGTAGGTGTTTTAAGTGAAGTAAAAAAATAAATAGCAAGGAAGCAAGAAAATAAGAAGATGAAGATAGAAGCAAATAAGCACACCATAAATAATTATAATTTATAGTGGTTTGGTGTCAACCTTACATCTATATCCACTCTCCAAGCTTCTACTTGAAAATTTAAATCCACTAAATATATTCAACAAGAATACAACATCGGTACCTCCAATCCTAGCTATCCTAAGCTAGAACACTTATTTTTTGGATACAAACCAATCTTATATAATCTGATTCAAGGTTCGGATCAATCTTTTTAAATTTTGGAACCTCCAAAACTTAAATCAAAATAATAAAATAGAGTATGAGTATTAACAATAATGAAATATAAAGTTAGCCCCTTTAATGAGCAAATAAAATGTTACAACTCTTTACACAACTAAGAAAGAAACTTTTCTAATCTTTCTCAAAATTGTTGAAGACTTGAATGAGCTTTTGAGAAATTGGTGAGCTTGAAATGAAGACTTCTTTGCTTGAAGAGGGTTTTTTGCTAGGACTGAAATAAATGCTTAATTCTCTTATTTTCTTCGCTCCTTTTTGAGTCTTTATATCTTCAATAAGTGTTAGAGAAAAATTTGGAGAAGTTTAAAGCCATTAGAGGGCTTTAAATGTGCATTAAATATGGTCAAAATGGATTGAAAAATAATCATTGTGGAGTTTTTCCATCATAGGGGTAGACCCCTAGGTCGTCCCTTGCATAAGGATCGACCTAGGGGTCGACCTCTATGGTAGAAAAATAGAAAATGGTCGGTTTCTATTTTCTAACCTATAAAAATAGTAGAGGTTGATCCTAAGGTTGACCCCTAGCATAAGGGTCGATCTTAGGATCATCCCCTTTGGGGTGTCGGTCAAATATTAGCATGTCAATCAGCCCGTTTTAGCAGGAGTCGACCTAGGGGTTGACCCAAGGGTTGACTCTTTTGCTAAAACCTATTTTTCTTCCAATTCTTGCATTCAAAATTTATGAAACTGCCTTCAAAAGATTAGAAATCGTCTAAGCTTATTCTTGAGGCTTCCAAAATATATTTTCTCTAATTTTATAAAATTACTATTTTGCCCCTCATCACTTTTTCTTAATAAACTTGAATTTTTTATTGAACCTAAAATATATAATTAACCTATTTCCAAGCCAAAATCATTAGTATCCTCTCAAATATTTTGTAATCATCAAAATCAATTCTTGAAGCAACAATCTTTTTCTTTTTGATGATGACAAAATACTTGAGCAAAAGCAAAATATAACATATATGAAGTCTTGATTAAGAATTTCAAATTTATAAAGATACATCACTTGAATATTATGGCCAATCATTTAAATAAAGTGTATTATGAGTAGTTTGAAGATTACTTATAAGATTATTTTCTTTGATAATTATTTTTTTTGATAATTTCTCTTGACACATTTGCTTATTGCCCAATTATATTTGATAATTTTTTATAATTTTGCTTATTTCCTATTTTTATTTCTCTACTCCTCCTTTTTGACATCAACAATTAAGAAAAAAAATTATTCTTATCTTGTTTTGAATAAAATTTACTCCCTCTTTCTAATAAGAAGGAAGGACCTGCTCCTTAAAAGATAATTCATAATATAATTGATATTATATATAAAAAATGCATTCCATATTCATGATAAAATAAGATGCCAATATTCAAAATATATAAGAGTCACACATCAAGTAAATAGTTCTAGCCAAAATACATAAAGATGTGACATGAAGTTTATATTACATATCAGAAGAATAAATAGTTAGCCATACAAAATAAGCACCACAAACAATCAAAATTAGCCAACATATATCATGAAGTAATTAATTTAAATATATGAATGCACACTCCATGAATATTCTTAATTTATCTTTAGTTCATTATATATTTTTTATATACTCATTATACTATAATATCTTAATTTAAATCAATGAGTATTAAGATTTCAAGCATTAAATTATTGAGTATTTTAAGCATTAATTCATTAAGCATATACTCAACATTCATCTTTTTATTTTTGATAATCATTAAAAAGATTATGAGAAGAATTTAAAAAATCATCAAAATCAATAAGATATAGGAGTGTATCAAATGAGAGATGTATCAAATTTTAAAAATAAAGTTAAATAAATCATCTCCCTTTTGAAAACTTATCTTTGAACTTAAAACATTATTTTTCTTTCAAAAATTTGCTTGAATTCAAATATCAAAGGCTCTCTCCTTTATTAAATAATTATAACTTTTATAATCAAATTTTTGAATATATATTTTTTAAGCTTTAAGAGGAATAGAGCTTTTCAAAGTTCTGAATAAAGAAATCAAGCATAACACTTTTGTTTTTATGCATCAAACAAATCATTGAAATGTATCATCAAAATTAATTAAAATTCAAAATATAGATATCAAATTTAGAAAATTTTGATTTAATTTTAAGAGGATACTAAATTTAAATTTTATGAGATATTTAATATGAAAGTAAGTATGTTTGATATTAAAATTGTATTGATATCACTCTCCCCCTTTCTAAAAATTTTTAATTTATATTTTTCAAGTCAATATTGAGGGATAGAGCTTTTCAAGATATTTTAGCATATTCAATACCAAGAAAAGTATGTCCGATATCAAATTTTTATTTGATACCATCAATTTAGATTTTTAATTTAATTTTAAAAACTAAAAATTTTTAAATAAAATAAGTATAACATGAAAAATATTGACATCAATTTAATATTTATTCTTTACTTTTTTTAAGAAGTTTTAGTCAATTAAACTTTGAAAATGTATGTATTGAAAGAGTATGAAAGATAGAATCAAAGCTAAAAATAATTTTATAAATATCTTACATTGTATATTAAAAATTTTATAAATTTATTTTTAGGAGTAAGAAGAGTTTTCAATTCAATTCAACTTCAAGAATGTCAAGAATATTTAGATAAATCAAATTATAAAATCAGCATATGAATGATACCACTTTAAGCAAGTTTCAATATTTGAGAATAATTTATTTATCTGATACTACATTAAATTAATTGCACTTTAAATCAAGTAAATAAAATTGAATAAATACATGAAAACACAAATTGAAAAGACTATAAGGCACTTGATTGAAATTTGGAAATCAATTAAAATAAAGTACAAATTTGAGAGAATTATAAGATAAATGATTAAGAATTTGAGATTAATATCGATATTTTCAATACCAATTTATAGCAAATATCTCTTCTCTAATTTTTAAAAGTGAATACCATAAAATTCATCACATTATATTTTTAAATTTATTTTCCTCATTTTTAAGTTAAGCACCATTAATTGATATCACATTAAATTTTAACTAATACTAATTTAACTTTTAAGCTCAGATTTTCAAATTTGATTGGTACCAATTTTATAACTAATTCATCTTAAATAATTTTTTTTACTTTAAAAATAAAGATATTTTTAATTAAATAATATTTTAAGATTAAATTATTTTTTAGTATTTTCTTTCTCTATTGCACATATTTAAAGTAAGCATATTGAGTTTCAAATAATCAACCATCAATCATAATCATGATAAAGTAAATTTTTTTATGAAATTTTGATTTCATTGATTTTAAAATAAAATATTTACAGTAGATGTCTTCAATCATGACAACATCAAAATGATCAATTGATGTTAAGCATTTTTAAAATATTCATTGATCATTAAAAATAATGACTTAATCAAATCAATCAAAGCATGAATTAATAAGTCAAAAAATATATAAATGCTTAAATCAAAGAAGAACAAATCAAGCAATATAAGTAATTTTTTTTTAATTTAAAAAAAAAATATTACTTTCAACATAACTCAGCTAAAATCAAAATAAGATTTAGTTTAAGAATTATTTCTTTCTTATTTAGAAAATATAATTTCAATACTACATTTTTTTTCTTAAAACTATAGATTCAAAAAAAAATACTTTTCAAATTTAGCTAAGAAATAGCTTTAAGCTTTAAAAATCCAAGATAAATAGATTCTTTCAAAATTAGAAATTTGGATATATCACAAAGAGATTTATTTAATTAATTTTTTTAATAATAATTATTATTATTATTATTATTAAGAAAATATTTTTTTCTTTTCTTAAGATATATTACACATTGAGTTCAGAAAAGGTATCACACATTTGCAATTTATCTCAAACATTACATATTAAAATATGGCTATGCAAACTTAGATTTGAGATAATTTTTTTTTTTTTGGCCGAAAGAAAGTAATGGAGTGCAAGGTAGAAAAAATCTGTTTGATGCCAATTATGAAACTTAACTTGATGATGAATTCTTTGATACCAATGCAAAATATGAATAAATAAAATCACAAGAAAGCTCAAGTATAAGTGAACCAACAAGTCAATCAATAAATAAATGCCTATTAATGACTTTTCATGAGATTCAAAAATTATTTATCAAGGATTTTTATTTGAAGTAAAATATTTTTTAAGATTCAGCTTGATAATAATTAATTATTAAAAATTATGATAGGATCAAATCATGCAAAGTATGATTGAATAAAAAGTAAAATAAAAATTATTTTTCTAAAGCCAATCATATAACTAGAACAATAAGAATGCATAAATAGATCAAAATAATTTTACTTTTAATATTTCAATAATATTTTCTCTTATTTAGTTCAAAATTATTTTTTTCTCTATTTTTCATAATAAATTCTAGAAAACTTGACTTTCTTAACTCTCCCCCTATGTCAAAAAATTAATTTCTTTTTATTCTCCCTCTATTTTTTTTAAATCAAGCATATTTAATTAATTTAAATAAGCAATCATTTCTCTTCCTTTGTTTTGTAAGCAAAGCACATATTGAGTCAAATAAATAATATCAAACACATTGAATTTTCATAAAAGATGAAATTTTCATTGATTAGCCAATGGTGATTATAAAGATAAAATCACGAAAGCATGCAAAATGTATGAGAGTTATATCCTATATAGATGCCAAAAATAGATTGAAAGGGTCACTAAAGCTATGAAAAGGAATCCAACATCTTAATCAAGTATATATCAGGATAATTCTAAGATGTAGGTCTAGGCTAGGTAGAAGGAGAGTATAGTCTAATATCTCCAAATGACTGGGCCCGATAGTGAACATCCTTTCTAGCTGTAGTGAGTGCTCGAATCAATCTCTCTAACTCATCTCTGACCAATGATAATGTCTTAATTTAATCTCATCTCATCTGGTGTACCTCTGATATGTACCTCTAAAGCTCTACATAGACTGACACTATGATTTTGATGGAGAGTCTCTCAACAAATGCATCCTCATCCAGTCTATCAAGTAATCATGAGCTAATATCTAGATGGATGGTCTATGAAAATAAAGCTGTCCTTATTTATTCATGCTGCTCTATTGGCTTCTTATCCTAATATGTACTGTAATAGGCTCTATTGTAGGAGTTTCATCGTCATCATCTTTTATAGCATGAGAGCTGATATCCACAATACCCTTAATCATCATCTCGATCAAATATAAATCTTAAATATATAGATACTTGAGATAATCCGAGGTGCTCTTATCAGTCTGTATATGTGTAGCGAGCATCCAATGCTATCAACATTCATCTAAATCTACACACCTTTCATTTTGGAAACTAGACTTTCTCTTTCTTTGGATGAAATGCTTTCGAGGTGCCATTGAAGAACAATGGCCATAAGATTAGAATATAAATGGAGAGAAATGATCCAATTTTAGAGGGAGAGGAGTTTGAAAGGAATTACAGCTCGAAAAAATTGATAATAGTATGATAAGGCCTTGGGATATTTTCAATACGAGAACTAATCTCGAAAAAAAGAGGTCGACTCCTACTAAATCAAGAGTCAGCTTCTTGAAGCAGAAAATAGTTTAAGTAGTTTTTAATTCAAGAAAATTTAATCAAGTTGAATAAGAATCGGCAATCAAATCGATAATCAAGAAAGATATTTAAGTCAAATTGGGGGATCAAGAATAAATCAATCATGGGGGCAAGATTATCAAGGAACTTATGTAAAAGAAAATCTAGATATAGGCTCTATGAGTTTTGGTTGAACTATGAAATTTCAAATCCTTAGGGATAAGCTAATATACAATGTAATTCAACACATCAAGAACTTGAGTTTTATAAATAGATGTTTTATCTTCAAGTACTTAGATCATGCAAAGTTTTAGGAAATTTCAATATATTAGCATCTTATGGGGGGAATGCCAAAAATTAGTTTTGCATGTATATTCAGTAATTCAAAAATATTCATATCCAATTAAGAATCTTTTAATTCAAGTTTATCAATTGCAAAATTGATATGGAGAAGCTATTATATCATGTTGAATTTTAAGATAGTTTTAATTTATATCATAACATAATATTTAGAAGAGAACATATTGATCTTTAAAATTACAGTATTCAAATCACCAAAATCAATCAATCATACTAATCTTATAAATATATGAAAAGAATTTCAAACAAGTAAATATAATATAAAATCATATTAAAGTCAATAGATTTAATCAAAATAACTTTAACAATCATTGATGGTAAGATGTGAGAAAAAGTTTAGATTATACCATGCATCAATATCCATCCCTTTTCATTTTCAAGGCATCCATAAAAAATTTTCTTCATTTTATTTCATTCGGATTCTTGGTGCACATGCAAAATTACTTAATAATTTTTGTTATCATAGTCATCTTGAGTCCATAGGAGTTAGTATTCAAGATTTTCTTTGGAACCTAAATTTGTTTGATCAAGATTTGGCCAAGCTTTTTAAAATTACAATTCAAAATTTTATGACCAATTTGATTACATTTAAAACACTTGATTGAAGGATTTTTAAATGAAGCTTTCATGAACATGTTTTTGATAAATTTTTATTTTCTTAATAAATTATAGCCAATTTCATCTTTATCAAAAATAGTTCTTTGATTGTTTAATATAGCTTGAAGCTTTTGAGATCCTACTATAAACTTTTCAATCATGAACTTCAAGCTTTCAATTTCTTTCTTTAGTTTGATATTTTTTTCCAAAAGAGATTTTTATATTTACTCTTTTCTTTACTGAAAAATCTTAGTTTATTAAGTTCTTCTTTCAACTTAAAATTTTCTTCAATCATAGTGTTGGTGCAAAAATTCGTGAGGATGCCAAAGATGGCTAGAGTGGAGAAGGCGAGACCACCGATGGAACCTACAAAATAAAGTATAAACTGGAGGTGGGTGGCTCCAGCAGGACCCTCCAACGCTTAAGTCAATTTTCGGCCAACTAAAATGGAATGCTCAGAAAACAAAGAAGCAGAGTATTGGAAAGGGGATGAGAGCTTAGAGAAAATATATCATCAAATTTTTTTTATAGATGGAGCATATAACAAACTGATAGTGACAACTGTAACTGCCTAATAGTGGGCCGCTCAGGCCACGTGGAGTTTGTTATGGAAAGTAGTGTCCGTTATCGCGATGCATCGGTCCACTGGGATTTAATAGTTGAAGTTCGGATTAGGTTGACGTCGACAATGAGGAGCTTTAAATTTCAATAATTTTTTAGAGGTTCGGGCTCCTTTGAGATCGTCTGCATATAAGTTGATTCGCATTAAGTTGGTAGGTTAAATTCATGCAAGCAATGAGGTCCTTCTAGACGGCTGGAAGGAGATCGATTGGAAGGAGGTCAACTGAAGGAAGCTTGCCTAGCAGCTGGAAGGAGATCATCCGAAAGGAGGTTGGCTGAAGGAAGCTTGCCTGGCGACTAGAAGAAGATCATTCGAAAGGTGTTCAATAGGAGAAGTTCATCTAGAAAGAGAATGGCTTAGGTCCTGTTACTCACCTTCAATCAAAGGATAGGGTTAATATAGCAGTAATTCTCCTTCATCATTCAAGATCATGCTGCCAAACTTCAATGTGCATTCTGGAGGTTCTGTAGCATGAACTCATCTCTGAGGAGATTGGCCAATCTTGGCAAAAATGAGGTCGGCAGTCAAGGACTTCGATGAAGGGTATTTTGCCCCCGATAAGCTCTTTGGGCCACTAGATAGAGTTGATAGGAGTCTGACTAGAGGAGTCCAGAAGGCACATTACTAAAGGAGTCTAGAAGACTGGAGGCTGATAGGAGTTCTAATGGAGGAAACCAATTGAAGAAAATTATCCAGAAAGAGGGCAACTAGAGCAGTTCATCCAATGGGAGTGCAACTAGAGAGGGTCGTCTGGAGGGAGATCTGCTGGAGAGATCTGGGAGAAGACCCACTAGAAGAGTTCGAAAGAAGTCCGACCGATGGGAGTTTGAAGGATATACGGTTGACGGAGTCTACATAAATGATGAGGTCCTTGTTGGTTCTAGAGTCATTGAGTGAAGTTGGCCATAGCTGCTATCATCAAACGAGGTCATCCCAAGATTCGATATCTTTTCGAACTTCGGTAGGAGAGAGTCTACACCCAACACAAGCCCCCCTACTCCTAAGTTTGTGGTTTGAAAGAAGGGAGTAAGAAAATATGAGCGCCGAAGTCCTTTTGAACTTTCTGCGCCCGTCAGGAAGAGAATTTTAACATCATTTGCATGGGTGCAAAAATTTTTTTGAATATGAGATTATTCAAAAAGATAATTTTTGAAGCCCCCACTGAAGTCTTGTACAAGATATGGTGCAATTAAGGCTCTGCCTGTCGCCAGCTTTCTGTCATGACAAGCGAGACATGCGTCGACCCAGGATCGATCAGAGAGAACTTGCAATTATAACCATCTTAGACTTCTGCGGGTATTTAAGCTTGTCTTCTCCCTTTGGGATTTTATTTCGATCGATATCTCCTTCTTCTTCCTCCGGCTTCCCTTCTCCTCCTACTCGAGAGCTCTAACTTCCATCACCATTTTCTCCAATCTTGGGAGTTCTTTCACTCAAATCCGGGCGAGCTCGCCATCTCCCCAGTCTTCCAAACTAATTTAGGTTAGTTTCGAAATCCTTCTTGGTACTTTTGCACCTTCGTTCGTTCAGTTTCTTTGAGAAGGCTTTGAATCTAATTTTCTTTGATTTTTAGGAAGATTTTCTAATTTAGTTCGATCCAAATATCCACTGAAGGTTTTTGATCGACTTGTTCCAAGAGTTTGGCTCATCTAGCACTAATGGATCCCTCCCATATAGATCCTAAAATTATAGAAGTACCTCGATCTTCCTTCATCCCCAGCACCATTTCTTGTAAACTTCACCATGCAAACCTTTTCTTGATCAGAATCTAGTTTGGAATTCCTTTTGAATACAAATTCAAACTCCCTAGTCTTGGTGACCAAGCTTGCTCACCTCCTCCGGGCCAAACTTGCTTATATGTTGAAACCCTCCGAGTGGGACTTCGACTGCCAATACCTCCTTTCATAGCAAACCTGTTTAGGTTTGTGAATATCTCTCTCACTTCTATGGCCCTAAATTCATTCAGGTTCATCGTAGGGTTTCTCTCTTTATGCATCTTGGCCAAAGTCCGACCTACCATTTTCTTGTTCCATAATTCTTTACCTTTAAACATCACCCTACTGCCAAAGATTGGTGGTACGTGTCTCCTCAATTTGGCAAGAAGGGATTGCTTAAGGGCACCCCTTCTTTCATTCACAACTGAAAGAAGTTCTTCATTTTGTATTCTTCTTTAGAGTTGAACTTTCTTCCTGGGAAAGCATAAGGGATTCGATCCACCGAGCCCTCGGGCTCGAGAAGGAGGATCGAGACTTGATCGATAAATTGAAGAATTACCGAGCTCCCCCAATATCCAGACTTCTAGATGAATAGATCTTATTTAATCTCGATCTTTATCTTCTTGATCCAGCAAGTAGTCCCCTTTAGCCAGTCGATTATGTAACATTCTTTTCTCTGACTTTAACTTTTTCTACTATAGAAATGACTTTCGAAGAGTGAAACCGCTTGTCGAAGGGATTCAAATCCCTCAAAAAAAAGGGCAACTCTACCGAGGAGACATCAAAGAAGGCCCTTATTGAAGAGCTGATCTCGGCTGTGCCGATCCAGGCATCGCCCACCCTGAAATCCGACGTGGCGGCATCAAGTCTGGCCCTACCCAATGAATCTACCCTCCCCACCTCTACCGAACAGGGTGAAGTCATCGAGATGAAGAAGAAGAAAGAGAAAAAGGCCATCGCCAAAAAGGTCCGAAGGAAGGTCGGGTATTCTGGCGGTGAGGGCTTTGATCAGGAGCAGGGTTCTTTAGATGACCGAGAGGTCGTCCAATATCTGATGCGGCTTAGCATTCTCCCACATATTGTTGACAAGATGATTCTGAAGGAGAATACGGAGAGGTTTGATGAATCCTTCACTATCTACCTTGAGGAAACCATCTCACCCAAACTTATTTAAATGGAGGATGCTCTTTTGAAGTTCTGACTCAATTTTTATTTTTCTATCCTGAAGCTGGTGAAGGAACCAGATGTAAGGTTTCACGGGTAGATCTTGAAACTTTTTCAAGATCATATAGTGAAAGACTTAAATAAATTAAATATTTATTTAAATAAATATGTAAATACCTAGATCTTATATCTATTATATGATAAAGGCATGATATTAAATCAAAAATTAAAAATATAAAGAAGAAGAAAAGGTTGATCACATCAACCTAGATCTACACTACATCGAATGTAGGTATGAAATCAATAGATCAGATCTATTACCTATGCAAGTTAAATATTCTAACTTACTGACCTGGGCTTGAGGATGAAGTCACAAGCCACACACACATCCAATCTCTAGGATTCGTCCACACGAGCCCATGAACACGATTAAAGATTCTGATGCAAGAAATCAGCACAACATGCTAGTACTGTGCTGATCTCTCTTCGATGGTCGATCCAACACTCTCTTATTTAAAACTTAGACTCTCCAAATATAAGAAGAAAGAGAAGAGTTTTCTAATCTAAGACTCTCTCATAAAAAACTCAAAAGAAGGAGGAGAGATGAGGAATAAAATATTCCTAGAAGAAAACCCTCTTCTTCTTCTCTTTTTTCTCACCTAGACACCTAGATTAGTGCCTAAGGAACCCCCACACCAAGGACCCTCTTCCTCTGATTTTTCCACATCCTAAACCTCTTCCAAAGGTCTGCATTTCATAAAAAAATTAGACTAAAATTTATTGTAAATTTATAGAAAAAGAAGAGTTCTTATCTAGGTCAAAAACTAGATAAGACAGGACTAGATTTGGCAAGTGGTTGGGGCGCCCAACTTTTGGGCGCCCTTCTAATTTTTTTGGTAAATACAGCAAGGAGAGGCACACAAAAAACCTCTCACTCACATGGAATTAGGGAGAAAAAATAGAAGATGGGTGGCACACATGGAAGGAGATGTTTTGGTTTATAAGGATTCTATCTTATAGAATCCTAAATCAAAACTAACTTCCTCTTAGACTTGGTCAACCACCAAATAACCATATAAGAATAAGAAGGAGAGAAGGGGCATGCATGAAGACTAGAGAGAGACTCTCTATTGCATAAAAAGAGAGGGCATGGGGCGTGGAGGGCTAAGGTGGCACAAGGTGGAATCCTAGTGAGACTAGGATTCCATCTATGACTTGGTCAAACATGGTTTCTCAAACTAAATTAAATCAAAATTTATATCAACTAAATTAAATTAGATTCTAATTCAATTAAAAATTTAATTAAATTAAATTAAATTAGATTTAATTTTAATTTAATTTTTTAATCAAATTAGAAAACTGGGTTGACCCGATTCCTAGTTAGACTAGGACTAGTTCTTCCTTGCACTTGGCTTATCCAATAAATCAATTAGACTTGATCCAATCAAGTCCAAACTAAACTAATTAAATTATATTTAATTAGACTTAATCTCAATCCTCTGTCTTAATCAAATTAAGCTAATTAGCAATCTAATTGCTAATCGATCCTCCTGCAATACTTGCACTAGGTTAAACATCAATCGTATTGATTATTTAATCCTAAAATAATTCTAAATCACTGATCAACCATTCGATCAGAATGTGAACTCTAATGTGTATAATCTCATAGGTTTAAACCTAAGCTGATAGCATAGGAATAAATTTTTGTACCAATCAAAATGACCATCTAGCAATGATATCCGATGGTCGGATAGGTCGAAAGATGTAGAACACCATCCTTAGAACCCATGCGAATATAGTTTTCATATAATTCATCCCCTTGACCATAATGCTCGTAAGATACCTCAGAGTTCAACTGTCAACATTGATTAGATTATCCACATTGTATTTCAAAATATCAAATTAATCTGATGGATTATCCTGATCAAGGTTTTGCTATATTGAAATACAGTGATAATTTTTTTCCAACTCTTGGAGTGGTCAATTCCATCTTGATCACACTCCAACTTCGCAAGTACTTGACTGTGCCCAGAAGCCTTCCATTGCTAAATTAGAAATTCAGTTAGTCCGATACCAAAGCATAGTGAATTGCTTGTAAGTCACTGAGGTGATCTCAAGTCTAAGGGATCCTTATACATATATCCCATCAGAAATATTCTCAACAACAGAAAGCTTTGGAGTTGGTCATGTTCAATGATGATGTATCCATACATCTCACCGTATGCCATACCAGTATCTCCACACTTCTTGATAAAGAGGACAACCAACCTATATGGCATATAGCGACCTATGCTCGATAGACGCTGTCATCCTAATTAACAACCTATCATTTTTTCGTGAACAAATTTAAGGACTAATCGATAAATCTTCTCTTTATTGAAACTAAATAGTCCTAAGAACTTCATCACAATAATGGAGTTTATTAGAAGATGTAAATTTATGATGAAAAAAAATTGCTAAAATATTTTTTATTAATTAATAAATTAATTACTATATCTCAACCATCACCGGCTGACGATTGATTTTGGGACACAATTCTCAACAACTTTAACTTGTCCTAAAGCTACTCAGCATAGTATCTAATATCCATCTTCGACTTATGGTTGTTGAACTCCTTGATTGCTAGGGCTTTAGAGAAGGGGTCGGCTAGGTTCTCCTTTTCATCGATCTTTTAAAGGTTGACGTCACCACGATCCATGATCTCACGGACCAAATGAAAGCAGCACAGAATATACTTTATCCGCTAGTATGCCTTCGATTTCTTTGCTTGAGCTATGGTGCCAGTACTGTCACAGTAGAGCAGGACTGGACCATCAATGGAGGATGCTACTCTGAGCTCAATGATGAACTTCCTCAGCCACACAACTTTCTTTGCTACATCTAATACTGCCACGTACTCTGCTTCTCAAATAGAGTCTGCCACTGTATGCTGCTTAGAATTTTTTCAATAGATGGCTCCACCATTTAAAGATATATCCCGACATACTTTTACTGTCATCTATAAATCCCACAAGCTTTAGATCTAACTAACCATAAACTAACCATTGGTTCTTAGTATTTCTTAAATACTTAAGAATGGTTTTAACCACCTTTCAGTGATTTTCTCTAGGGTCAGACTGGTATCTACTCACTACTCCTAGTGAGTATGCCACGTCTGATCTCGTATATGTCATTGCATACATAATAAATCCTACTATCAAAGTATATGAAATTATACTCATACACTCTCTCTCGTTGTCGGACAATCCTTCTTAGAGAGAGAAATTTTTTGGCCTATCGGGAGATAGCCCTTTTTGAAATTTTTCATGCTGAACCTCTTCAGCACAGTTTCTATGTACATAGACTAGGATATATCAAGCATCTTTTTAAATCTATCCCTATAGATCTTCATCCCTAGGATGTAGGATGCTTCACCTAAGTCCTTCATGAAGAACTGTGATGACAACCAGACTTTTATTCTTTATAGTGCGGGGATGTCATTCTTGATTTAAAAGAATGTCATCCATATACAAAATAACAAATACCACTACTGAACCATTTGCCCATTTATAACTATAGAGTTCTTCTCCGTTCTTAACGAAGCCATATATTTTGATCACTTTATCAAAATGCATGTTCCAACTTTGAGATGCTTACTTTAATCCATAAATGGATCTCTGAAGCCTGCACACCTTGGACCCATCTATGGATGTGAATCTCTCAGATTGTATAATATACATCTCTTCAGTTAGCTCTCTATTTAGGAATGCCGTCTTCACATCTATCTACCAGATCTCATAGTCCAGGTGGACAGCTATTGCAAGCATTATCCGAATGGATTTGAGCATTGCCACTGGAGAGAATATCTCGTCATAGTCAATACCATAACATTGACGATACCCCTTAACAACCAAATAGGCTTTATAGGTCTTCATCTTTTCGTCTGCGCCTCTTTTCCTTTTGAATACCCATTTACACCCAATGAGTTTAACCCCTTCAGGTGGGCCAACTAATGTCCATACATCATTGACCTTCATGGAATGCATTTTGGATCTTATGGCTTCTAGCCATTTCTCAGAGTCGGATCTCTGCATCGCATCCATATAAGTAATCAGGTCCTTATCATTCTCATCGAGTTCGATAGGATCACCATCCTAAATCAAGAATCTATAGTATTTATCCGGATGATGCAGTACTCTACCAGATTGCCTTAATGGTGCGGTTCACTAGGCTTTGGATTTGATCTGATCAAATTCGACTTAGGTTCAACATTCTGTGTTGGACTTTCTTTCTATTGAACATCATCAAGTTCAACCTTAGAGGTAACAGTTCCTTCACCAAAAATCTTCTTTTCCAAAAAGATTGCCTTAAGGCTGACGAAGACCTTTTGTTCATCAGTATGGTAGAAATAGTATCATTTGGTCTCTTTTAGGTACCCTATGATTGTACACTTGTCAGACCTAGGTCCAAGTTTGTCTATAACTAATCATTTGACATAAGCCGGACACCCCCAAACCCTAAGGTGTGAAAGTGTTGGCTTACGTCCTATTCAGATCTCATATGGGGTTTTAACTACGGACTTACTTGAAATCCTATTTAATAGATAATAAGCCAATTCGAGTGCATATCCCCAAAAGGATATCGACAAGCTGACAAATTCTATCTATCATGGATCAGACCATGTCTAACAGAGTCTGATTCCTCCTTTCAGACACACCATTATGTTGTGGTGTTCCAGAAGGAGTCCATTAGAAGAGAATCCCATTCTCTCCTAGATATGTGAGAAATTCATCAAAAAGGTATTCTCCTCCTCGATCAGACCAAAGAATTTTAATACTCTTTTCAGTTTGTTTTTCTACTTCACTTCGAAATCATTTGAACATTTCAAAAGAATCCAACTTATGTTTCATCAAATAGACATATCCATATCTGGATAGATCATCTATGAAAGTGATAAAATAGATATATCCACCTTTGGCACTTCTGCTCATTGATCCACATACATCGGTATGTACTAGACCTAAGAGCTCATTGGCTCTCTCACCTTTCCTAGTAAAAGGTGACTTGGTCATTTTACCAAGAAGACAGGACTCATAGGTTGGAAGTGATTCACAATCATTGACTTTGAGGATTCCCTCTTAAGTCAACCTATTTATCCTATTCTTATTTATATGACCTAACCTACAGTGCCATAAGTAGATATCTAATACACTATCTAATCTAGGGTGCTTGTCAGTAGAATAGATACATATATACACCATTATTCAATTATCCATAGAAAGCAGTAACACCATTCATAATGACATTACAAACTCATTTCTTTATTGAAATTTCATAACTATTCATGATCAAAAGGCCTATAGAAATGATATTTAAAAGGAAACTAGGACAAAAATGATAATCACTAAAAACAATGATATGAGATTCAAATACAATTTTCAAAATTCCTAAAGCTAGAACTAGAATGGGTCTTCCATCTCCAACATTTTGGAATCTTTCGTCTTGCTCGAATCTTCTACTAACTTACAACTCCTGCAATGAATTGCAAATATCATAAGGGCTACCAAAATCTAATACTCAGTCAGTAATATCATATATAAAGAAATTGCAAAGAGTTATCATATAAATATCTTGTCCAGCAATAGCTTGCTTCTTTCTCTGCCTATTCAGATCCAGGGAGGCAATGTATTGAGGATAGTTCCTCTTTCAGTGCCTCCGCTTCTTGCAAAAGAAGCATTCAGCTTAACTTTTATTGAGCTTGATCTTTCTGGTCTGGCCCTGCACTGATGTCCCAACCTGAACTTGCACCTTCTTTATTTTCTTCTTCTTGTTCTTCTTTTCCTTTCTAAAGGGTCGAGAACTAGAAGACGAACCTCCCACTAAGTTCACCGACTCTTTATAGAGTTGGTGATCCTTCTCAAAGTTCTGAAGTAACCGCAGTAAGCCATGGTAGTTTACTTCAGGCTTTGTCATTCTGTAATGAGTAAAGAAAAAGAGATAAGACTTTGGCAATGAGTTCAGTATTACATTTTTTCCAAGTTGTTCATGCAAGAAAAAGTTGAGTTTGCTCAAGCGCTCTATCAGCTCGATCATGTACAGTATATGATCAGTTACAGAGGCTCCATCCCACATTCTGGCATTGAAGATGGCGCAACTAGTCTTGTGCCTCTCAATATCATCGAATGTGCCAAAAAAATCCTCCAACACTTGGAGCATTTGATTTGGCTGAGCTATCTCAAACCTATGATTGAACTCATCACACATCGTAGCTAGTATAATGCAGCGCACTATGGTTCGGTCACTGAGCCACTTCTAATAAGTGTCTCTAACTATTCCACGTGCATTGATAGCTAGCTCCTCAGGTGTAGGATCCGTCAGCACATATAGAATCCGTTCATGCTCCACTACAATCTTCAACTTTTGATACCAGCTATCGAAGTTGGGTCCCACCAACTTATCATTATCTAATAATGATTGAAGCAATAGAAAAGTTGCCATGTCTGCACAAAGAAAAATAAAAATCTAATTAGTAATTATTCATTAAATCTAAAAATTTAAACTTTAATCAAAAGATTTCTCTTAGTATTTTATTCGAATTGATAGCCTCTACCTCCAATTTAAGGAATTACCCTAATTTCTTAGTGGGTACTAGAATCCACATAGACTCCACATGAGTCTAACTTTGGTTGGCCAATCCATGTACATCTAAGAATAGGTTCATAATCAATTATTTTTTAAAATAATTTTTAGTAGTTAAATTTTGTCTCAGTTTCTGATCAGTTGGCATTGGCCTTCTCAAAAAAGGATCTAATTAGGTCAAACCATTAACGTGACCATACTTACCCTATCTAACCAATGAATGATCAGGCCCAACTTTGGATGGCCCACCTGACCACCATTTAGAAAGATATATCAAAAAGATTATATAATAAATGATAATTTCATCAATCGATAAGCACCAAATCTTTAGACCTCCAATGATTATCCAACTGATGGACCCATTATCATCCATTTTAATGGGAGGCTATGATTCAATTATCATATAATTATTTTATTTTAGAGACCTAATAATTTTAGAGGATTTATTTATAGAAGTGAGTAGGTTAGATTAACCAGCTTATCATGATCATCCCACTGGCTTCACCAAGTCAACTTAAGGGAGATCACTAATAGGTTGATCTAGGAGCACCTAAATCAGTCACACTGATTTACCTAGCTAACATGGGTTAGCTCGAATAGTTAAGTGATTCAATCAAAATATAATCGCACCAAAAGGTTGGATAAGTTTGATCAATAGGAGGATCTGCCAAAGCTTACCTTAGACACCATTAGAAATGGCCAGATAAGCGGACTGCCAATTAAAAACCACCGATCTAGTTTACCTTAGACATCAACTGATTTAATTAGTTTTAATTAGATCAACCTAATAGTTCATGCTAGACCGCGTAGCCAAGAATCAAATCTATTTTGGGTCTTGTTAAAGACATGGACTTGACCAACTATAACTATTATAATTGATCTAGAGAATCCTTGGTCTAATCTAAGACAATATTTAATTAGATTTAGTCAATCATCTAATTAAGTCTATTCTTTAATATAATCCTAGATCTAACCTAATTAATGGATCTAATCCCCACTAACCCATTTAACCCAATGTATTATGATTTGTGTCTTAGGATCTTCAATTCACAATCCTAGATCCTAACCAATCAACTTCTTAATTCTCAATTAAATTTTAGGCTGAGGGTTGGGGTTCGGCTTTTTGAAAATAATTTTCATGTTTGTAAAATATTTTTACAACATGATTCTATCAATCAAGTTGCATGTTTGATTCATAATCAATATATAAGTAAAATAAACATAAAACTACTTTAGATCTAATCTAAATAGGTTCATGTAATTGAAATAATTTCAATAATAATCAATCATAAATCTTTCTAGATCAAATCTAACATATTTATGATGATTGAAATTAGATTAAAATATTTTTAATTAGATCATAAAATTTCTTAGATCTAATCTAAAATTTTATGATCAATATTTTAGATCAGCACATACTAGGACAACCTATTCACTGTAAGGAATAAATCTTATAGCAGGACAACCTTATGGCAGTCCGTGCAATCTAAAATATTTTATTTTTAGATCTAAAATTATTTTAAATCTATTAAATTATAAATAAAATTAGATCAAATCTAATAAATTTATGATTAGAGTCAGATTATCACGAACTAGGACAATCTTTTCACTATAAGGGATAAACCTTACAGCAGGACAACCTTATGGCAGTTCATGAGATCTAAATTTTTTTTATTATTTTAGATTTAATAATTAGATTATAAGTTAGATCTAATCTAATAAATAATCTAAATATATATAAAAATTATATAATAAAAATCTAAGCTCTGATACCAGTTGAAGGAACCAGATCTAGGGTTTTACGGATAAATCTTGAAACTTTTCAAGATCATGCGATGAAAGACTTAAATAAATTAAATATTTATTTAAAAAAATATATAAATATCTAGATCTCTGATCTATTATATGATAAAAGTATGATATTAAATTAAAAATTAAAAATATAAAGAAGAAGGAAAGGTTGATCACATCAACCTAGATCTATACTACATCTAATACAGGTATAAAATTAATAGATCAGATCTATTATCTATGCAAGTTAGATATTCTAACTTACTGATCTGAGCTTGAGGATGAAGTCATGAGCCATACACACATCCAACCTCTAGGATTTGTCCACACGAGCCTACGAACACGATCAAAGATCCTGATGCAGGAAATCAGCATAGCATGCTAGTACTGTGCTGATTTTCTTCGATGGTCGATCCGATGCTTCCTTCTTTAAAATATGAACTCTCTAAAATATGAGAAGGAAGAGGAGAGTTTTTTAATCTAAGACTCTCTCATAAAAAACTCAAAAGAAGGAAGAGAGATGAGGAACAAAACAGCCCTAAAAGAATACCCTCTTCTTCTTCTCTTTTCTCTCACCTAGACATCTAGTTTGGTGCCTATGGAACCCCCACGCCCAAGGATCTCTTTCCTCTGATTTTTACACACCCTAAACCTCTCCCAAATCTATATATTTCATAAAAAAATTAGACCAAAATTTATCCTAAATTTATAAAAAAAGAAGAGGCCTTGTCCAGGTCAAAAACTAGACAAGGCAGGACAAGATTTGGCAAGTGGTTGGGGCACCCTTCTTCTAATTTTTTTGGTAAATCCAGAAAGGAGAGGAACAAAAAAAACCTCTCACTCATGTGGAATTAGGGAGAAAAAATAGGAGATTGGTGGCATACATGGAAGGAGATGTTTTGGTTTATAAGGATTCTATCTTATAGAATCCTAAATTAAAACTAACTTTCTCTTAGACTTGGTCAACCACCAAATAACCATATGAGAATAAGAGGGAGAGAAGAGGCATGCATGAAGACTAGGACTTCGACGAGGGGTATTTTGCCCCTGACATGCCCTTTGGGCAATTAGATGGAGTTTGACAAGAATCCAACTAGAGGAGTCCGGAAGGCATGTTGCTGAAGGAGTTTGAAAGACTGGAGGCTAAAAGGAGTTTCAATGGAGGAACCCGATTGAAGAAAATCATCCGAAAAGAGGGTAACTGGAGCAATTCATCCAATGGGAGTGTAACTGGAGAGGGTCATCCAGAGGAAGATCTGCTGGAGAGATCCGGGAGGAGACCCACTGGAAGAGTTCGAAAGGAGTCCGACCGATGGGAGTTTGAAGGATATATGGTTGACAGAGTCTGCATAGACGATGAGGTCCTTGTTGGTTCTGGAGTCATTGAGTGAAGTTGGCCATGGCTGTTGTCGCCAAACGAAGTCATCCCAAGGTTCGACATCTTTCCGAACTTCAGCAAGAGAGGGTCTACATCTAACACAGATTTTTTAGATTTTAAAAATCGTTCTTTTTCTTTAACTAAGAAATTTTTAGATTTAACTATATCTCCTTTTTTCTTAGTTAAACCTTCTATTTGTTTCAAGAAATTTTTCTTTTCTTTGGCTATATTCTTCATATTTTTAATAGATCTTCTTTTCAATTCAAAATTTTATTTTTTTCTTCAATCAAAGATAAGTTAGATTTTTTAAGCTCTTTGTTTTGTAGCCTTACCTTCTTATGTTCATCCATTAACTCATTGAAGGCTTCATATAATTTATTAAATATAAATTTAGAGAAATGTTTATGATATACCTTATTATTTTGAGCGATGAGGCAACAACTTGCTATATATTTCTTTTCTTTCTCATTCTTCTCTTCTTTGCTTTGCTCTCCCTTAATCAATGCTTTCTTTTTTTTTTGTTTCTTTCTTTTCTTCTTTTTTTTCATCCTTATGCACCATGAGGCATGAGTTGGAATGTCTTTTTCTTCTTGGGAGCTTGATGTTTCTCTTTGATTTGCTTTCTTAAAAGTAGTTTCTAATTTCTTTCATATTTGATTTGCTGAATTACATGAAGAAATTGCATTAAAAATATTTATATCTAATGAACAATAAAATAAATTCATTATTTTAGCATTCATTTGAATCATTTCTTTATCATGAATCGATGCATTGGGTGAGTATAGGCTATTGATTATAATTTTTCATAAATTATAGTCATATGGTTGAATGAATATTTTTATCCTAGATTTTTAATAAGTATAATTTGAGCCATCAAATAATGGGGGTCTATCTATAAAATATCTATCACTAAAAAAAGATTACATTTTGGATTGCTAAGATCTTTGGCTCTTGACTGTTAGGTCAACAACTAATAACAGAGCACCTACCCTGATACCACTTGTTGTCCAGCTATGCAACCTAAGAGGGGGGTGAATTGAATTTTTAAAATTTTAAAGCTAAATTAGAATAGCAAAGATAATGTGAATATATACAAGTAATATGTGGTAGGTGTTTTAAGTGAAGTGAAGAAGTAAATAGCAAGAAAGTAAGAAAATAAGAAGATAAAGATAGAAGCAAATAAGCACACCACAAACAATCATAATTTATAGTGGTTTGATGTCAATCTTGCACCTACATCCACTCTCCAAGCTTCTACTTGAAAATTTAAATTCACTAAACGTATTCAATAAGAATACAATGTCAATACCTCCGATCCTAGCTATCCCAAGCTAGAATACTTATTTTTCGGATACAAGCCAATCCTATAAAATTTAATTTAAGGTTTGGATCAACCTTTTCAAGTTTTGAAATCTCCAAACTTAAATCAAAATAACAAAATAGAGTATGAGTGTTAACAATAATGAAATACAAAGTTAGCTCCTTTAATAAGCAAATAAAATATTAAAAACTCTTTACACAACTAAGAAAGAAGCTTTTCTGAATTTTCTCAAAGTTGTTGAAGACTTGAATGAGCTTTTGAGAGGTTGGTGAGCTTGAAATGAAGGCTTCTTTGCTTGAAGAGGGCATTTTGCTAGGACTGAAATGAATGCTTGATTTTCTTATTTTCTTTTCTCCTTTTTGAGCCTTTATATCTTCAATAAGTGTTAGAGAGAAATCTAGATAGGTTTAGAGCTGTTTAAAAGCTTTAAATATGCATTAAATATAGTCAAAATAGATTGAAAAATAATCATTGTAGAGTTTTTCCATCGCAGGAATCGATCCCTAGGTCAGCCCCTATACAGGGGTCGATCTAAGGGTCAACCTCTATGGTAGAAAAATAAACAATGGTCAATTTCTATTTTTTGGCCTGCAAAAATAGCACCTCTGGCATAGAGATCGATCTTAGGATCATCTCCTTTAGGGTGCCGATCAAAAATTAGCGTGCCAATCAGTCCATTTTAGCAGGGGTTGATCCTTTTGCTAAAACCTATTTTTCTTTCAATTCTTGCATCCAAAATTCATGAAACTACCTCCAAAAGATCAAAAATCTTCTAAGCATGTTCTTGAGACTTCTAAAATAGATTTTTTTTAATTTTATAAAATTATGATTTTGCCCCTCATCATTTTTTCTTAATAAACTTGAAATTTCTTATTGAACCTGTAATACATAATTAATCTATTTCTAAGCCAAAATCATTAGTATCCCCTCAAATATTTTATAATTATCAAAATCAATTCTTGGAGAAACACCAAGTACATCAAAAGATTCCAATGAATCCATTTTTTTATATTTTTAATAAATATAGTAGATCTAAGTTCTTTGGTCAATGGGTCTATCAGTATTACATCAATTTCTATGTAATTAATTACAATATCTCCCTTTTAATCAAATCTCTGACTATCAAATATTTTATCTCTATATGGATAAAGATGATGGAAACTTTTATCTTTCGAAAAGAATATAGTTACACTATTATCATAGTAACTCTAAAGTGATTTCGAGATGGAATCAATAATCATAAATGCTGGGATGAAGTTTCTCAACTAAACAGTATGAATTATAGCTCTTAACATGCCATAAATTATACCAGCATAGCATAAAATATCATAAAAGTCTATTTTAAATTTTTTAAAAAATAGCTCCTCCAGTCATTATTAAAATATAATAAAATCATATTTCATATAATTCATGCAACCAACAAATTAAAATCACAATATCTAATTACCTCAAGATGATCAAACTTTTAAAAGTTAGCATACATTTTATTATGGTTTTATTTAAATACCTCATAACCTTTTACTTATATTCCAAATGCTCTATATGCAGATTTATCATATATCTACCAAGTATACTTATGATATATGTGAAGAGAAATTCTAATTTCTCAGACCAGGTTCATTCAGATCTGATCGGATCAAGAGATATATTTTAAAATTTTTTCTCTTTGATCTGAATCAGATCTAAAATATTTTAGATCTAATTTTTATTATTTTAATAATAAAAATAAAATATAGATAAATTAAATCAAATTTAATTTATCTTGATGTAGGGTAATCCTATTACCCATTGATGATCCTGTAAGCAGTGGAAGGTTCTGGATCCAGCCACGCAAGTATCTGGCCTCTACCAGTATCCACTCGGGTTGAATCTGGAGATCCTCTTCTTCTCTATCGTGTCTCCAAAAATTAGATCTGAATCAAATTTGGAGGATCTTCAAAATAGCTTTTGAAGATCAGTAGTTGTCCTTTATAGTAGTGCAGCCTTCTAGCTTTCTGTCGTCTTTCTCTCATCTAGATTGCACCAACTTAGATTCCAAACTACTTTAGGCATGGAGAGGAGAGGGAGAAGATGGACTTGGCATGGAGGAGGAGGAGAGAGGCAGCCTTAGGGCATGGGAAATTTTTTATGTATGTTTGAGTTGGGCGTAGGATCTTATTTATAGACTATGCGTGATCCAACTCCTCTTCCTCCCAACCAATCACAACCCTTTGTGAAATCAGATCTAAATCTAATTGGCGAAAATAGAGTTCCTTGGATTCATCCTTAGATGGCGCCTAAGACCAATCAAAGTTGGTTCTTAGGAGGAGTCTAATCGAAATCCAAAAAGGAGATGGAGTTCCTATCCAATAGGGACTCCTGGGCACCTCAAACATGGGTGCATGCCACCCTTGGCATGCGCCCTCCTTCTTGCTAGATTTTGGCAAAGGGACAAGCCCACACCAGCTCTCCAATAGATGCATGACATGTGGACAGAAGTCAAAGTATCAATGGTCAACATTTGACCAGTCAAAGGTCAACTTTTGACCAAAGTCAAAGGACGAGAAATGGTAGGTGACCAAAAATGGCAGGTATTATCTTACAAAATAAGACAACCATTTTCTAATCTAGATAGACTCCAGTCAGACCAAGTGAAGGCCTCTGATCGAGCACAAACTCCTTTGGCTTAGTCAGGATAACTATTTATGATAGTAAAAGAAGAACGTTAGGTTCAATCGAGTGCTAGCACGATTTCCTTGAACCTAATTGAATCTCATTCAGATCAATTGAACTGGATCAGTTCAATTGATGATCACCAGATTCAAACCCTTGTTTGTGTGATCCAGTTAGGTTCAGTTCTGTATGGTAATGGGATATGTCATGATCTCTATCATCGACATCATCGAAACTTTTTTCGATGGATCAGAACTCTTCTGATTCGAACAGCTAGAATGATCGATCATCTAAATCATTCTAATTGCTCCCAAAATCCACCAGTGACACCTAGCAGTATATGGTGGCAATCCATCAGAGCTGAATGCGAACCTCTTGGTGCAGCTACCTATGTGATTAAGTTCTTCTATCTTGAGCCCGATCAGATTAGGGTTAAGGTGAACTCGTCAAACCCTAGTTTCTGTCATATGATGTAATCATTCGATTCAAGTCCAATGTGAAAATCTAAATAGAAACCTTTCTATTATTTCATCCTACCATGGCTGTGGGCTTCTGGACTTGATTCTCATGATCATCATAGGGCTGCTCCTCTACCACCATGAGGTAGATAGATTCCATCTTGATGCAATCCAGTTCCTACAATGAACATGCTATAGCCAACATACACCTCAGGGTTCCGTATGGCTAGAAGACTGAGTTATGATATAGTCAAACTATAACACCCTCAAGGTGAACTATCGATGCACCTTAGATCAAAGAATCAGACACACCACTACAGCATCGAGTCAGTCATTGATGAGAAAGTAGACTTCCTAATGACTACTCGAGGTGGTCGCGCTCAGTGCCCTCATTCTCTAATGAGTACCCATACTCTCACTCCGGTATCTTCACACCGTAGACTCAAGACTCATCTACTAAATAGAAGTGATTGTACACCAACCTTTTTGGATCAATCACCATCGTCGTGATGATCCTATAGTTTGGAGCATTTTATGAGTTAATAATGATTATTCATGTCTTAAATTTTCAACTCTTGAAAATACGAATCATCATTACCATTAACTCAAAGGATGTATCACAGACACTAAATACACATATGTGATAGAAAAATAATCCTTTTATTAATTATAGTCAAAATTATAATTTTGCCCCTAGAAGTGTATTACAAGTGTCAGCCAATTCTGGCTTCTAGGGCACATATATCTAACAATCTCCCACTTATCCTAAAGTCAATTGGCTACAAGTCTAAGTCCCATCTTCTCAAGGTGGGCTTTGATTTTTTGTTGTCCTAAGGACTTTGTAAGTGAGTCTGCCGCATTGTCTGCAAAATTGACTCTATTGACCTCGACATAATCCTTCTCGAGGTAATTGCAGATGAGGTGGTATCGCTGCTCAATGTGCTTGAATTTTTTATGAGACCTCAGCTTCTTAGCAAGGGCTATGGCACCATTATTGTCGCAGTACAGAGGAATGGCATTTGATGGCATTACTCCGATTTCTATAGCAAACTTCTTATACCAGCATACTTCCTTCACAGCCTCTGATGCAGCGATATATTCTGCTTCTATGATGGAATCTGCTATCACAGTTTGCTTGGAACTCTTTCAGCTGATAGCACCATCATTGCACACAAACAGACTCCCAAATGTCGACTTTCGATCATCTACATCGGACATGAAATTCGAGTCTGTGTATCCCTGGACTTGGAGTTTTTCGTTACCAAAGACCAACATCATATCCTTAGTTCTTCTTAAGTACTTAAGGATACATTTCACAAAAGTTCAGTGTTCTTCATCTGGATTTGACTGATATCTGCTTGTGACACTCACAGCATGGACTATATCAGATCGTATACATAGCATGGCATACATGAGGCTCCCTATTGTAGAAGCATAAGGGATCTTGCTCATGCGTTCTATTTCCTCAGGTGTGCTAAGGCACATCTTCTTGGAAAGATGAATACCATGTCTGAAGGGTATTAATCCCCTCTTAGAATTTTTCATACTAAATTTTTTTAGTACTTCCTCTATGTACATCTTTCATGAAAGTCCAAGCATCCTATTGCTAGATATATGTGCCTTAGAAGTCAGAATTGGCTGACACTTGTAATACACTTCTAGGAGCAAAATTGTAATTTTGACTATTATCAATATAATGGGTTATTTTCTATCACATATGTGTATTTAGTGTCTGTGATACATCCTTTGAGTTAATGGTAATGATAATTCATATTTTCAAGAGTTGAAAATTTAAGACATGAATAATCATTATTAACTCATAAAATGCTCCTGACCATAGGATCATCACGAGGATGGTGATTGATTTGGAAGGTTGGTGTACAATCGCTTCTCTTTAGTAGATGAGTTTTGAGTCTACGATGTGGAGACACCAGAGTGAGAGTATAGGTACTCGTTAGAGAATGAGGGCATTGAGCGTGACCATCTCGAGTAGTCATTAGAAAGTCTACCTTCTCGTCAATGACTGACTCAATGCTGCAGTGGTGTGTCTGGTTCTTTGACCTGAGATGCATCAACAGTTCACCTTGAGGGTGTTATAGTTTGACTACACCATAACTCAATCTCCTAGCCATATGGAACTCTGAGGTGTATGTTGGCTATAGCATGTTCATTGTAGGAACTGGATTGCATCAAGATGGAATCTATCTACCTCGGTGGTAGAGGAGCAGCCCTATGATGATCATGAGAATCAAGTCCAGAAGCTCATGGCCATGGCAGAGTGAAATAATAGAAAGAGTTTCTATTTAGATTTTCACATCGGATTTGAATCGAATGATTACATCATATGACAGAAACTAGGGTTTGACGAGTTCACCTTAACCCTAATCTGATCGGAGCTCAAGATAGAAGAACTTAATCACATAGGTAGCTGCATCAAGAGGTTTGCATTCAGCTCTGATGGGTTGCCACCATATACTGCTAGGTGTCACTGGTGGATTTTGGGAGCAATTAGAATGATTTAGATGATCGATCATTCTAGCTGTTCGAATCAGAAGAGTTCTGATCCATCGAAAGGAGTTTCGATGATGTTGATGATAGAGATCATGACATATCCCATTACCATACAGAACTGAACCTAATTAGGTCACACAAATAAGAGTTTGAATCTGATGATCATCAATTGAACTGATCCAGTTCAATTGATCTGAATGAGATTCAAATAGGTTCAAGAAAATCGTGCTAGCACTCGATTGAACCTAACATTCTTCTTTTACTATTATAAATAGTTGTTCTGACTGAGCCAAAAAAGTTTGTGCTCAATCAGAGGCCTTCACTTGATCTGACTGGAGTCTATCCAGATCAGAAAAGGGTTGCCTTATTTTGTAAGATAATACCTACCATTTTTGGTCATCTATCATTTCTCGTCCTTTGACTTTGGTCAAAAGTTGACCTTTGACTAGTCAAATGTTGACCATTGATACTTTGACTTCTGTCCATGTATCATGCAACTATTGAAGAGTTGGTGGGGGTCTGTCCCCCTGCCTGAACCTGGCAAGAAGAAGGGCGCATGCCAAGGGTGGCATGCGCCCAAGTTGGAGGCGCCCAGGAGTCCTTGTTGGATAGAGACTCCATCTTCTTTTTGGATTTCGATTAGACTCCTCCTAAGAACCAACTTTGACTAGTCTTAGGCACCATCTAAGGATGAATCCAAAGGACTCCATTCCCACCAATCAGATTTAGATCTGATCTCACAAAGAGTTGTGATTGGTTGGGAAGAAGAGGAGTTGGATCATGCATAGTCTATAAATAAGACCCTATGCCTAACTCAAGGAGTATCTGAAAAATTCCCATGCCCCAAAGGCTGCCTCTCTCCTCCTCCTCCACACCAAGACCATCTTCTCCCTCTCCTCTCCATGCCCAAAGGAGTTTGGGATCTTAGTTCGTGCAAACCAGATGAGAGAAAGGCGATAGAAAGCTAGAAGGCTACACTGCTACAAAGGACAACTGCTGATCTTCGAAAAGTATTTTGAAGATCCTCTAAATCAGATTCAGATCTAATTTTTGGAGACGTGATAGAGAAGAAGAGGATCTATAGATCTAGCCCAAGTGGATATCGGTAGAGGCCAGGCACTTGCATGGCTAGATCTAGAACCTTCCACTGCTTATAGGATCATCAACGGATAATAGGATTACCCTACATCAAGATAAATTAAATTTGATTTAATTTATTTAGATTTTATTTTTTTATTAGAATAATAAGAATCAAATTTGAAATATCTCAAATCTAATTTAGATCAAAAAAAAAAATTAAAATATATCTCTTGATCCGATCAGATCTGAACGAACCTGGTCTGAAAAATCAGGATTTTCCCTTTAACTGGTATCAGAGCAATGATTCTAAAGTGTTTAGATCTGATTTTAAATTTATTCTAATCAAAAAATATATAATTTTAGATGTCACATGAGATGTGATCAGATCTAAAATCAGAAAAAATTAAAATTAAATGATTTGGATCTAAGATTAGAAAATATGCATGACTAGTTCTAAAATAGAATAGTTCTATAGAATAGTCTTGCATGTTTTTAATTTAATTTGATTAAATCATATTTTAGATCTATTTATTTATTATTTTTTAATATTATAATTATTATAATAATATCTAAAAAATAATAAATAAAAATTATTTAATTTTAAACATCATATGAGATATGATTGATGCATGTCTAGACTAGTTGTAGAATAGTTCTACATAGTTGTCTAGATTAGAGTTTATTTTGATAAGATCAATTTAAATCTAATTTTTTAGATTATTATGAGATAATTTAGATCTCAAAACATGCATGATTCGATATATGAGATGTATGCAAAATATGCCATGATTAGATCTAATTTGTATATGAGATATATGATATAGATCTAAAACTATTTTGTAGTATTACATGTTCCTGATTAAGGAGTTCCTCTTGGCCGTCCAGTCATAAGAATGAAGAAGGGTTTAAAGACCCTCTTTTTCCATCCGATGGGGTGTTCTTATGATGTGCAGGGGTGCTGCGCGTTCGTCCTTAATCGAAAACCCAAAACTTATTTTCTGCAAAATCCTAGATCCTGAAATCCTAGGATTTATTATGCATATTTTATTTATGAACCCTACTTAATTAAGAATTAAGATTATGAAATATTAATTAGATCTAAAATTGAGAATTTTAGATCTAGGACATATTCATAATACTGGGTTCAGGCTTGGGTAGCTCAATTAAGTCTAAGCGGTTAATCAAACCAAATCAAGAGTTGGTTAGATGGGATCAACAATGCTTAAAATTGACCAACCTAATAGGATTAAGTCTGGGTCAAGATCGAGTCACGATCAAGTAAGACCTAATTAGGCTCAGAGGTTAGAGTCTGGATTGTAGGCTAACCCAATTGGTTCTGACTCAACAATTTGGTGTCTAAGGTAAGTTTGGTGTCTAATAGATTTTTTAGTTTATTTTTCTACTTCATATCTGAATTCTTTGAACTTTTCAAAAGCTTCAGACTTGTGTCTCATAAGATACACATACTCATACCTAGATAGATCATCGGTAAAGGTAATGAAGTAGATAAAATTATCTCTAGCTGGCACATCAAATGGGCCGCACACATCAGTATGTACTAGAGCAAGAAGATCTGTGGCCCTTTCCCCATGTCCTACAAAAAGAAGTTTAGTCATTTTGCCTTGGGAGATAAGATTCATAAGTTGGATATGACTCGAAAGTCAACAAACTCAATAGCCCATTTTTCTCCAATTTGTTGATCCTATCTTCTACTATATGACCAAATCTCAGGTGCCATAGATATCTATCATTTGGACTATCCCTGGGTCATTTGGTATTCAGGTCTCATTAAACTAGACTTGTCATAGTCATAACAATTATGACTAACCTAGTGGCATAGGTTAACTAGAATTATTGACCACCTCAAATCAAAATTGAGCCAATAAATATGGCCAGGTAAGTGAGATCGATGGAAGGGATATTCTATTAACTCGTACAAGAATACATTCAGGTCGAATAGCTCCTAATTAAAAATCAATCGGTCGTATGTGCCAAACTTATCTTAGACACCAAATTATTGAGCCAGAACCAATTGGATTAGCCTACAATCCAGACTCTAACCTCTGAGCCTAATTAGGTCTTGCTTGATCATGACTCGATCTTGATTCAGACTTAATCCTATTAAGCTGGTCAATTTAAGTACTGTTGATCCCATCTAACCAACTCTTGATTCGATTTGATCAACCGCTTAGACCTAATTGAGCTACCCAAGCCCGAATCCAGTATTATGAATATGTCTTAGATCTAAAATTCTTAATTTTAGATCTAATTAATATTTTATAATCTTAATTCTTAATTAAGTAGGATTCATAAATAAAATATGCACAATAAATCCTAGGGTTTCAGGATCTAGGGTTTTGCAGAAAGTAAGTTTTGGATTTCTGATTAAGGACGAACGCACAGCACCCCTATACGTCATAAGAACATCCCATCGGATGGGAGGAGAAGCCTTTAAATATTTCTTCATTCTTATGATCGGACGGCCAAGAGGAACGTATTAATCAGGAACATGTAATACTACAAAATAGTTTTAGATCTATATCATATATCTCATATACAAATTAGATCTAATCATGGCATATTTTGCATACATCTCATGTATCGAATCATGCATATTTTTAGATCTAAATTATCTCATAATAATCTAAAAAATTAGATTTAAATTGATCTTATCAAAATAAACTCTAATCTAGACAACTATGTAGAACTATTCTACAACTAGTCTAGACATGCATCAATCATATCTCATATGATGTTAAAATTAAATAATTTTTATTTACTATTTTTTAGATATTATTATAATAATTATAATATTAAAAAATAATAAATAAATAGATCTAAAATATGATTTAATCAAATTAAATTATAAACATGCAAGACTATTCTATAGAACTATTCTATTTTAGAACTAGTCATGCATATTTTCTAATCTTAGATCCAAATTATTTAATTTTATTTTTTTCTAATTTTAGATCTGATCACACCTCATCTGACATCTAAAATCATATATTTTTTTATTAGAATAAATTTAAAATCAAATCTAAATACTTTAGAACCTTGCTCTGATATCAGTTGAAGGGAAATCCTAATTTTTTGGACCAGATTCGTTCAGATCTGATCGGATCAAAAGATATATTTTAAAAAAAAAATTTTGATTCAAAAAAAATTTAAGATATTTCAAATCTAATTTTTATTATTTTAATAATAATAATAAAATATAGATAAATTAAATCAAATTTAATTTATCCTGATGTAGGATAATCCTATTATCCGTTGATGATCCTGTAAGCAACAGAAGGTTCTGGATCTAGCCACGCAAGTGCCTAGCCTCTAACCAATATCCACTCAGGCTGGATCTAGAGATCCTCTTTTTCTCTATCATATCTCTAAAAATCAGATCTAAATTTGATTTGGAGGATCTTCAAAATAGCTTTTGAAGATCAGCAGTTGTCCTTTGCAGTAGCGCAGTCTTCTAGCTTTCTGTCATCTTTCTCTCATCTAGATAGCACCAACGTAGATTCCAAACTACTTTAGGTATGGAGAGGAGAGGGAGAAGATGGACTTGGTGTGGAGGAGAAGGAGAGAGGCAACCTTCGGGCATGGGGAATTTTTGATGTATGTTTTGAGTTGGGTGTAGGGTCTTATTTATAGACTATGCATGATCCAACTCCTCTTCTTCCCAACCAATCATAACCCTTTATGAAATCAGATCTAAATCTGATTGGTGAGAATAGAGTCCCTTAGATTCATCATTAGATGGTGCCTATGACCACTCAAAGGTGGTTCTTAGGAGGAGTCTAATCAAAATCCAAAAAGGAGAAGGAATCCCTATCCAATAGGGACTCCTGGGTGCCTCAAACTAGGGTGCATGCCACCATTGGCATGCGCCCTCTGTTAGATATATGTGCCCTAGAAGTCAGAATTGGCTGACACTTGTAATACACTTCTAGGAGCAAAATTATAATTTTGACTATTATCAATAAAATGGATAATTTTCTATCACATATGTGTATTTAGTGTCTGTGATACATCCTTTGAGTTAATGGTAATGATAATTCATATTTTCAAGAGTTGAAAATTTAAGACATGAATAATCATTATTAACTCATAAAATGCTTCCAACCATAGGATCATCACGAGGATGATGATCAATCTGAAAGGTTGGTATACAATCGCTTCTCTTTAGTAGATGAGTCTTGAGTCTATGGTGTGGAGACACCGGAGCGAGAGTATAGGTACTCATTAGAGAATGAGGGCACTGAGCGTGACCACCTCAAGTAGTCATTAGGAAGTCTACCTTCTCGTCAATGACTGACTCGATGCTGCAGTGGTGTGTCTGATTCTTTGACCTGAGGTGCATCGATAGTTCATCTTGAGGGTGTTATAGTTTGACTACACCACAACTCGATCTCTTAGCCATACAGAATCCTGAGGTGTATGTTGGCTATAGCATATTCATTATAGAAACAGGATTACATCAAGATGGAATCTATCTACCTCGGTGGTAGAGGAGCAGCCCTATGATGATCATGAGAATCAAGTCCAGAAGCCCATGGCCATGGCAGAGTGAAATAATAAAAAGAGTTTCTATTTAGGTTTTTACATCGGACTTGAATCGAATGATTACATCATATGATAGAAACTAGGGTTTGACAAGTTCACCTTAACCCTAATCTGATCGAGGCTCAAGATAAAAGAACATAATCACATAGGTAGCTACACCAAGAGATTCGCATTCAGCTCTGATGGATTGCCACCATATACTGCTAGGTGTCACTGGTAGATTTTGGGAGCAATTAGAATGATTTAGATGATCAATCATTCTAGTTGTTCGAATCAGAAGAGTTCTTATCCATCGAAAGGAGTTTCGATGATATCGATGATAGAGATCATGACATATCCCATTACCATATAGAACTGAACCTAACTGGATCACACAAATAAGGGTTTGAATCTGGTGATCATCAATTGAACTGATCCAGTTTAATTGATCTGAATGAGATTCAATTAGGTTCAAGAAAATCGTGCTAGCACTCGATTGAACCTAACGTTCTTCTTTTACTATCATAAATAGTTATCCTGACTGAGCCAAAGGAGTTTGTGCTCAATCAAAGGCCTTCACTTGGTCTGACTGGAGCCTGTCCAGGTCAGAAAAGGGTTATCTTATTTTGTAAGATAATACCTGCCATTTTTTATCATCTGCCATTTCTCGTCCTTTGACTTTGGTCAAAAGTTGACCTTTGACTGGTCAAATATTGACCATTGACACTTTGACTATGTGTCACACACCTATTGGAGAGCAGGTGAATCCAAAACTTACTTTCTGCAAAATCCTAGATCCTAAAACCTAGGATTTATTGTGCATATTTTATTTATGAACCCTACTTAATTAAAAATTAAGATTATGGAATATCAATTAGGTCTAAAATTGAGAATTTTGGATCTAAGACATATTCATAATACTGGGTTCGGGCTTGGATAGCTCAATTAGGTCTAAGCGATTGATCAAACCAAATCAAGAGTTGGTTAGATGGGATCAACAATGCTTAAATTGACCAGCCTAATAGGATTAAGTCTGGGTCAAGATCGAGTCACGATCAAGCAAGACCTAATTAGGCTCAGAGGTTAGAGTCTGGATTGTAGGCTAACCCAATTGGTTCTGGCTCAATAATTTGGTGTCTAAGGTAAGTTTGGCACATACGACCGACTGGTTTTTAATTGGAAGCTACTCGACCTGAATGCATTCTTGTACGAGTTAATGGCATATCCCTTCCACCGGTCTCACTTACCTGGCCATATCTGTTGACACAGTTCTGATCTGAGGTGGTCAATAATCCGAGCTAACCCATGCCACTAGGTTAGTCATAATTGTTATGACTATGACAAGTCTAGTTTAATGAGACCTGAATCAATTCTTCCCTAAGAAAAGATTAAGTCTGAGGTCTTCCACCATTGTAGATGTGCGGGCCCTTCCCGGGTTGATTGTTCTCGGCTGGATACAGTGGCTCAGTTGCACCGAAAAGATGCAACCATGTCTATTAGGCATTGGATGCTATGGGCTGGAGGATGAGTTGGGCTCAATATTTTGGATACGGTGAGAGACTCAATTAGGAATCCAGTCTGTGCAAATGGTGGGTCTGACTTAACTAAGGAGTGGATCAATATTCTGGATACGGTGAGATTCATGAATTAGAGACCAAGTTTGGGTGCACCATGATTAGAGAATCATTGAACAAGAGTTGTTCACTCATTGGCTAACCCATCACCAATAACTGTTAGGTGAGGTGATGAGTCAGTTGGTGAGACCGCACCACCCACTAGAAATCATTAATCATGGAGATTTTTGCATCTCTACAGAGGGAGTGTAGGGATCCGAGAAAATAGTGGGAGCTAATTTATTTTAAAAATAAAATTTCTAAATAAATTGGTCAAGTCATAATTACAGTATCTAACTAGAATCTTTGACTCTCTACAGAAAATGTCTGCGTCCAACCCATTAGGCACGTATCCTGGACACACATAGACTGACCGGACCCAATTATAAAGATTGGCTCAGGAACTACAAAATTATTTTGGGTTTTGAGAAGTTAACCCATGTATTGGACCAGGACCCTCCCACCTTACCAGCCCATCCATCCACTGAACAGAGAGCATCTCTGGAAAAATGGATAGACGAAGATAATAAGGCCAGATATTACATGTTGGGCTCGATGTCTGATGAGCTCCAGCGCCAACATGAAGATATCGGGACTGCTCGCCAAATGTTGGCTCACCTGCAGGAGATGTTTGGTGAACAGAGTCGCGCAGCCAAATATCAAGTCACGAAATGACTTTTTAAGGCTAAGATGCGTGATGGGCAGTCAGTCCAAGATCACTGTCTGATGAATGATCAAGGACATGGAAGAGCTTGAGAAGCTCGGTGTGAAGTTAGACTTGGATCTGCAGAATGATATTATTCTGCAATCCTTGACTGATGCATATGGGCAATTCATCATGAATTACCACATGCATAAACTTCAAAATTCCTTGGCCGAATTAATGAATATGCTGGTTACCGCTGAGCTTTCTATGAAAGGTTCTAAAGGCTCAGTTCTTGCTATGGAATGGACTTCTTCCAAAAGAAAGTCTTATGGAAAGAAAAAGAAGTCTGTGAAAAAGCAAAAGGTGGAAGGAGGAAAGAAGAAGAAGGCAGAGCCGAAGAAGAAAGGCCGATGTCAAAGGAAAGTGTTTCCATTGCAACAGCGACGGCCATTGGAAGCGGAACTGCCCTACTTACCTGGCCACCCTGAAGAACAAGAAGGAAGGTCCTTCTGGAGGTATGCTCGTTATTGAGTCTAACCTTACGGTTTCTTCTGCATCCAGTTGGGTGCTTGACTCTGGTTCTAGTGCTCATCTGTGCACTTCCATGCAGGGTCTTGAGGATAGCAGGAGGCTGAGGGATGGAGACATGATCCTACGCATCGGTAATGGAGCAAGAGTTGCTGCAGTAGGTGGGTGGAAAACATACCCTCTTCGATTACCATCTGGTTTAGACTTAGTTTTGAAAGACTGTTATTATGTGCCTGCAGCTAGCAGGAATTTGATTTCTGTTTCATGCTTAGCACTAAGAAGGCTATGTGATTACCTTCTTTAAGGACCATTGTAACATTCTTTATGAAAGAAATAAAATTGCAAATGGTTTCCTTATTAATGGTCTTTATCAGCTACATATTGATGTACCTATTCTAACTATCGAGCAAAACGTGAATGCCAAACGACCTAGGGATAGTCCAAATGATAGATATCTATGGCACCTGAGATTAGGTCATATAGCAGAAGATAGGATCAACAAATTGGAGAAAAATGGGCTATTGAGTCCATTGACTTTCGAGTCATATCCAACTTGTGAATCTTGTCTTCAAGGCAAAATGACTAAACTCCCTTTTGTTGGACATGGGGAAAGGGCCACAGATCTCCTTGCCCTAGTACATACTGATGTGTGCGGCCCATTTGATGTGCCGGCTAGAGGCAATTTTGTCTACTTCATTACCTTTACCGATGATCTGTCTAGGTATGGGTATGTGTATCTTATGAGACACAAGTCTGAAGCTTTTGAAAAGTTCAAAGAATTCAGACATGAAGTAGAAAAACAAACTGAAAAACCCATTAAGGTTCTTCGATCAGATCGAGGAGGTGAATACCTTAGCCGAGAATTCCTAGACTATCTCAAGAAAAATGGCATAGTCTCTCAATGGACTCCACAGGAACACCTCAACTCAACGGGGTTTCAGAATGGAGAAATCGGACTCTATTGGATATGGTTCGATCCATGATGAGCTTCACAGACCTTCCCTGATTTTCTTTGGGGACACTTCATTGTTAACTTCAATTTATCTACTGAATAGGGTTCCCTCTAAAACCGTTCCTACCACACCGTATGAGATATGGCACGGTAAGAAACCAAGTCTGAGTCATCTCAGAATTTGGGGTTGTCCGGCTCATGTCAAAAGACAACAAGCGGACAAGTTAGAGTTTAGGTCCTTCAGAGCTCGATTCATAGGATATCCTAAAGAGTCATTAGGATACTATTTCTACATTCCAGAAGACCACAATGTGATTGTGAGTCGACATGCCATCTTTCTTGAAAAATAGTTTATTCAAGATAGCGGCATTGGAAAGCAGATTAAGCTTGATGAGAAAGTCTCACAAGTACAACGAGCTAAGGACCAATTGGAACCAAATCAGGTTGAGCCAATAAGAACACTACCTCCTCCACCTCGTAGATCGGAAAGAGTTTTCCATCCCCCTGAAAGATACTTAGGTATTATTTCAGAGGAAGTAGAGAAAATGTTCCTCGTAGGTAATGGTGCTCATGGTGATGATCCCAAAACCTACAACGAGGCGATATCAGATATCGACTCCGAGAAATGGCTAGAGGCAATGCAGTCAGAAATTGACTCGATGCACTCAAACCAAGTCTGGACCTTGGTAGATCCACCAGAAGGTATAGTACCTATTGGGTGTAAATGGATCTTCAAGAGAAAGATTGGTGCAGATGGGAATGTGGAGACATTCAAGGCTAGACTAGTGGCAAAAGGTTATAGTCAACGCGAAGGCATTGACTATCAGGATACCTTTTTCCCAGTGGCTATGCTAAAATCCATCCGCACATTGCTTGCCGTTGCAGCCTATTTCGATTATGAAATATGGCAAATGGACGTGAAAACGGCATTCTTAAATGGATATCTTGAGGAAGATATCTATATGGAACAGCCGCTAGGTTTCACATCCAGTGATACTGATCACAAGGTTTGCAAGCTGCAAAGGTCCATATATGGACTTAAGCAAGCATCTCGGAGCTGGAACACTCATTTCAATGATGTGATCAAAAAGTTTGGTTTCATCAAAAATGAAGAGGAACCATGTGTCTTTCAAAAAGGTCAGTGGGAGCGCTGTTGTCTTCCTCGTATTGTACGTGGATGACATCCTCCTTATTGGGAATGATATTCCCATGTTGACATCAGTCAAATTATGGTTGTCCAAGGAATTCTCCATGAAAGACCTAGGTGAAGCATCCTTTATTCTAGGAATTAAGGTCTATAGGGATAGACCGAATAGGATGCTAGGACTTTCACAGAAGATGTACATAGAGGAAAGTACTAAAGAGGTTTAGTATGGAAAACTCTAAGAGGGGATTAATACCCTTCAGACATGGTATTCATCTTTCCAAGAAGATGTGCCCTAGCACACCTGAGGAAATAGAACGCATGAGCAAGATCCCTTATGCTTCTGCAATAGGGAGCCTCATGTATGCCATGCTATGTACACGACCTGATATAGCCCATGCTGTGAGTGTCACAAGCAGATATCAGTCAAATCCAGGTGAAGAACACTGGACTTCTGTGAAATGTATCCTTAAGTACTTGAGAAGAACTAAGGATATGATGTTGGTCTTTGGTAATGGAGAACTCCAAGTCCAGGGATACACAGACTCGGATTTCATGTCCGATATAGATGATCGAAAGTCGACATCTGGGAAGTCTGTTTGTGTGCAATGGTGGTGCTGTCAGCTGGAAGAGTTTCCAAGCAAACTGTGATAGCAGATTCCACCATGGAAGCAGAATATATCGCTGCATCAGAGGCTGCGAAGGAAGCATTCTGGTACAAGAAGTTTGCTGCAGAAATTGGAGTAATGCCATCAGATGCCATTCCTCTATACTGCGACAACAATGGCGCCATAGCCCTTGCTAAGGAGCCGAGGTCTCACCAGAAAATCCAAGCACATTGAGCGGCGATACCACCTCATCCGCGATTACCTCGAGAAGGGTTACGTCGAGGTCAAGAGAGTCAACTCCACAGATAATGTGGCAGACCCACTTACAAAGCCGTTGGGCCAGCAGAAGATCGAAGCCCACCTTGAGAAGATGGGACTTAGACTTGTAGCCAATTGGCTTTAGGACAAGTGGGAGATTGTTAGATATATGTGCCCTAGAAGCCAGAATTGGCTGACACTTGTAATACACTTCTAGGGGCAAAATTATAATTTTGACTATAATCAATAAAATGGGTTATTTTCTATCACATATGTGTATTTAGTGTCTGTGATACATCCTTTGAGTTAATGGTAATGATAATTCATATTTTCAAGAGTTGAAAATTTAAGACATGAATAATCATTATTAACTCATAAAATGCTCCCGACCATAGGATCATCACGAGGATGGTGATTGATCCGGAAGGTTGGTGTACAATCGCTTCTCTTTAGTAGATGAGTCTTGAGTCTACGGTGTGGAGACACCGGAGCGAGAGTACAGGTACTCGTTAGAGAACGAGGGCACTGAGCGTGACCACCTCGAGTAGTCATTAGGAAGTCTACCTTCTCGTCAATGACTGACTCGATGCTGCAGTAGTGTGTCTGGTTCTTTGACCTGAGGTGCATCGGCAGTTCACCTTGAGGGTGTTATAGTTTGACTACACCATTACTCGGTCTCCTAGCCATATGGAACCCTGAGGTGTATGTTGGCTATAGCATGTTCATTGTAGGAACTGGATTGCATCAAGATGGAATCTATCTACCTCGGTGGTAGAGGAGCAGCCCTATGATGATCATGAGAATCAAGTCCAGAAGCCCATGGCCATGGCAGAGTGAAATAATAGAAAGAGTTTCTATTTAGATTTTCACATTGGACTTGAATCGAATGATTACATCATATGACAGAGACTAGGGTTTGACGAGTTCACCTTAACCCTAATCTGATCGGGGCTCAAGATAGAAGAACTTAATCACACAGGTAGCTGCACCAAGAGGTTCGCATTCAGCTCTGATGGGTTGCCACCATATACTGCTAGGTGTCACTGGTGGATTTTGGGAGCAATTAGAATGATTTAGATGATCGATCATTCTAGCTGTTCGAATCAGAAGAGTTCTGATCCATCGAAAGGAGTTTCGATGATGTCGATGATAGAGATCATGACATATCCCATTACCATACAGAACTGAACCTAACTGGGTCACACAAACAAGGGTTTGAATCTGGTGATCATCAATTGAACTGATCTAGTTCAATTGATCTGAATGAGATTCAATTAGGTTCAAGAAAATCGTGCTAGCACTCGATTGAACCTAACGTTCTTCTTTTACTATCATAAATAAGTTGTCCTGACTGAGCCAAAGGAGTTTGTGCTCAATCAGAGGCCTTCACTATGGTCTGACTGGAGGTTGTCCAAGTCAGAAAAGGGTTGTCTTATTTTGTAAGACATTACCTGCCATTTTTGGTCACCTGCCATTTCTTGTCCTTTGACTTTGGTCAAAAGTCTGACCTTTGACTGGTCAAATGTTGACCATTGACACTTTGACTTTTGTCCACATGTCATGCACCTATTGGAGAGCTGGTGGGGGCCTTGTCCCCCTGCCAGAACCTGGCAAGGAGGAGGGCGCACGCCACCCTAGGGTGGCGTGCCCAAGTTGGAGGCGCCTAGGAGTCCCTTGTTGGACAGGGACTCCATCTCCTTTTTGGATTCCAATTAGAGTTCTCCTAAGAACCAACTTTGACTGGTCTTAGGCACCCTCTAAGGAGGAATCCAGGGGACTCTATTCCCACCAATCAGATTTAGATCTGATTTCACAAAGGGTTGTGATTGGTTGGGAAGAAGAGGAGTTGGATCACAGCATAGTCTATAAATAAGACCCTGCGCCCAACTCAAATAATTGAAAATTTTCCCATGCCCCAAGGCTGCCTCTCTCCTCCTCCTCCATGCCAAACCATCTTCTCCCTCTCCTCTCCATGTCCCAAAAGTAGTTTGGGATCTTAGGTTGGTGCAATCCAGATCAGAGAAAGGCGATCAGAAAGCTAGAAGGCTGCGCTGCTGCAAAGGACAACTGCTGATCTTCAAAAGGAGTTTTGAAGATCCTCCAGATCAGATCCAGATCTGAATTTTTGGAGATGTGATAGAGAAGAAGAGGATCTCCAGATCCAGCCCGAGTGGATATCCGGTAGAGGCCAGGCACTTGCGTGGCTAGATCCAGAACCTTCCGCTGCTTACAGGATCATCAACAGGGTAATAGGATTACCCACATCAAGGTAAATTAAATTTGATTTAATTTATCTAATATTTTATTTTTATTATTAAATAATAAGAATCAGATCTGAAATATCTCAGATCTGATTTAGATCAAAGAGAAAAAATTTTGAAATATATCTCTTGATCTGATCAGATCTGAACGAACCTGGTCCGAAAAATCAGGATTTTCAAAAACTTGGTTACGCTTCCTTTATTTCAGACCAAGTCCTCTGATCGAGCACAAACTCTTTGGCTCAGTCAAGACAACTATTTATGATAGTAAAAGAAGAACGTTAGGTTCAATCGAGTGCTAGCACGATTTCCTTGAACCTAATTGAATCTCATTCAGATCAATTGAACTGGATCAGTTCAATTGATGATCACCAGATTCAAACCTTATTTGTGTGATCCAGTTAGGTTCAGTTCTATATGATAATGAGATATGTCATGATCTCTATCATCGACATCATCGAAACTCCTTTCGATGGATCAGAACTCTTTTGATTCGAACAGCTAGAATGATCGATCATCTAAATCATTCTAATTGCTCCCAAAATCCATCCAGTGACACCTAGCAGTATATGGTGGCAACCCATCAGAGCTGAATGCGAACCTCTTGGTGCAGCTACCTGTGTGATTAAGTTCTTCTATCTTGAGCTCCGATCAGATTAGGGTTAAGGTGAACTCGTCAAACCCTAGTTTCTATCATATGATGTAATCATTCGATTCAAGTCCGATGTGAAAACCTAAATAGAAACTCTTTCTATTATTTCACTCTGCCATGGCCATGGGCTTCTGGACTTGATTCTCATGATCATCATAGGGCTGCTCCTCTACCACCGAGGTAGATAGATTCCATCTTGATGCAATCCAGTTCCTACAATGAACATGCTATAGCCAACATACACCTCAGGATTTCGTATGGCTAGGAGATCGAGTTATGGTGTAGTCAAACTATAACACCCTCAAGGTGAACTGCCGATGCACCTCAGGTCAAAGAACCAGACACACCACTATAGCATCGAGTCAGTCATTGACGAGAAGGTAGACTTCCTAATGACTACTCGAGGTGGTCACGCTCAGTGCCCTCGTTCTCTAACGAGTACCTATACTCTCGCTTCGGTGTCTCCACACCATAGACTCAAGACTCATCTACTAAAGAGAAGGGATTGTACACCAACCTTCCTAGATCAATCACCATCCTCGTGATGATCCTATGGTCGGGAGCATTTTATGAGTTAATAATGATTATTCATGTCTTAAATTTTTAACTCTTGAAAATATGAATCATCATTATCATTAACTCAAAGGATGTATCACAGACACTAAATATACATATGTGATAGAAAATAATCCTTTTATTGATTATAGTCAAAATTATAATTTTGCCTCTAGAAGTGTATTATAAGTGTCAGCCAATTCTGGCTTCTAGGGCACATATATCTAACAATATGCTATATCCAATTAGGCACAAATTTGTACATATATTAAACTACACAATAGTTAAATGAGGCACATTCTTCATGGATTCTTTTTATGTATTATTCTATACTAGTTTCTACTGACTTTATCTTTCTTGACCACATGTATATTTTTAGGTTCGTAATTATACATACCAAAATTATTTAGTATATTATCAATATGAGCTTTCTAAGATAGCTCTAAAATATCACAAACTATTCCTGTGAATCTTAAACTAAGTATAAGTAAAGTTTCTCCAGGATTCTTTATATCAAAGATCTTAGATGGGATAATTTGATCTCATGCAATAATAGAGTCACTACTATTAAATAAAATAGCATCAATACATTAGATGAGGTAGAAAATTTTGCTCCCATTGATCTCAAGATACATATATTAATACACTCTATTATTTACAAATTCTAGAGAGTTCGTGTGTCATCAAATTTAAGATATTAATTCTTTGATGACTGCTAAAGACCATAGATATGCCACTTAGGTCAAAATGGATTACCAATGCCATAATTACACTTAAAGAATTCCTATAAAAGACTTGAAGAAAGAGTCTCATTATAATCTATGCCTCTTTCAAAGCAGCCTAATGTGACCAATCTGATATTAAAGAATTTAATATTATCTTTAGAGTCATTCTTAATTTTAAATACCTACTTATACCTTATAAGCTTAAACTCTTTAGATAATTTTCTCAGATCTTATAATTTATTTTTAACCATAGATTGTATTGCATCATATATATAGCTTTAAGCTATCTAGCTAATTAAAAACATGCAATAGTTTGATCATATGAGATTGAATTAATCATATGGCCAATGCTATAGTCATTCTTAACCAAATAGTCATTAAGAATGATAAGTTTTCTTTTTTTTATATAATTTTTTTATTGATATTTCATCAACTGACTATGAAGGTGCTATAATTGGTTCATAAATCTGGTGTTACTCTTTCATTATTCTTCCAAAATGAAATATGATATTTTTCTTAAATAATTAAAATAAAAATAATGACTTATCTTTTCTCTAATGTCATATCTCTAGTATGAGAGCATCTATAATTATCTATATCAAACTTTGAAAATCTAGCATGATTAGACTCAATAATTGTTGTACCTCTATCAGGATAATAAAATCTGTATCTTTTAAAATTATTTGGATAGCTAATTAAATAACAAGTAGCTCTAGTCAAAACTTTTATTATCGAATTATACATTTTATACTTTATAAGACAATCCCTAAACATAAAAAAGATTAGTACCAGGCTTCCTACTAATCGATAATGCAAAAGATATCTTGGGAACTGCCTTTACTTAGAACTCTATTCAAAATATTGATGGCAATCTTTAGAGCCTCACCATAGAGATATGATGATAAATTATACCTTTTTAATCATACTATTTTATTCAAGAGTTTCTGGAATCGTGTATTAAGAACTATCTCATACTTTTGCAAGTATGAGTTCTTAAAAGTTTATTACTTTATATAAACTTCTTACTTTTAGTTTTGATAAATTTGTTCCTAAAACAATCGACACAAGATGAATGTACTAAGACTAATTGAAGATAGAATTCTGTTATCTATCAATCTTTAAATCATCTCTTTGAAAATATGACTTAATTACTTATGTCACAATATAAAGCATTAGCCTTTAGCCAGCTATCTTTTAAGGGATAATATAATTTATATATTTATAATTTTAAATTGGCTAAATTGTGTAAGAAGAGAATTAAGAGCTTAATAAGCAAGAAAAGTATTAGAGATAGAGATCTCAAATTATTAAGCTTAGGTACAATACTCTCTAGTTTTATAATGTAGGTCCTAACAACATCATGCCAACATATTGATTAATTCATTCATTAGCTATCCAGCCTTTATATTATCAGATTCTATATATCTTCTTAATAATGAGGTCAAAGAAAAATTACTTATAATAATCATTCTTAAGTATAACATCCAAAATAGTATCAAAAATAGATTTTTTCTTGATCCTCAGGCTAAGACTATTCATTCTCTACCACCTTTCAAAGGTAATTTGTATTCTTAAGTACTCTCACTAATGACCTAAGATGGAGGATCATCACTCAATGTGACATCCAAATTTCATCAAATACAGTGCTAGCTCAATTACATATTTTCATATCATATAGTTTATTCCAGTCATAATCTTAATGGGAGCATTAATATTATCCAATACATAGTGCTAACTACCAAAAAAATCTTTATGTAGTTAATCAATAGATATACATGAGCAATATATATGCTTAAGAATCTTTATAAGTATTGTTTTAATGAGAACCCTTGATGCAATGCCACAAATTTTTTTTGGAAAAAAAATGACCCACCTAAGGTGTCTCTCTCCAATATATAATATTATTCAATGCAAAGGTGCTAACTGCTAAACAATCTTTATGTAGCTAATCAATGGACAATATGGATAATATATATGCTTGAAAATCTTTATAAGCATTATTTTAATGAGAGCCCTTGGTGCAATACCACAAACTTTCTTTGGAAAGAAAGCAGCACACATAAGATATCTCTCCCGCATTCAGTGAAATCAACCTAGCAAGGTATCATTAACTTTTAGAAATCCATCTACTCTGGTAGAATGAATTACTAGGCTATGGTCCTCATTAGTCATAAAATATTCTACTTCAAAATTATAACACATAATAAGCTCCCTTTAGGAAGATGATTGTATGCAATAATTTGCAATGCTTATTAATCTTTCTTAAATATTATACAAAATAATCTTACAAATATCAGTGAATGGGCTACTTTGGTGGTCACCATCCAAGGAAATCCATAAGCCTTTAATTAGGGATTAACCAATTTTACCAATAAATTCACTTATTCAAATTAATGCACCAATAGCAAGCAATCAATCAAAAATTAATATATCCAATCTCATAGAAAAATCTTATAAATTTTAATAAATGAGCCACTTTGATGATCATCATCCATTGAAACCTGCAATCCTCTAAATCATAGATCAATCAACCATGCTTATAAATGCATTCATTCATCTTAATATTTTAATATCAAACAATCTGTCAAACTTTAATATGTCTAATCCTCTTAAATACCAAAATAGAGAGATCCTGTAAATCCTAATGAATGGGCCACTTTGGTGGTCACCATACATTAAAATCCATAATCCATTAAATTAAAGATTAACTCATAAATATATCATTATTAAAATCAAATGTGAGAGTACAAGATTTGTAATGATAAATTTAAGGATCGTCATGCAATTAAACTATATTGCAAAGATCATAACATAATTATCAAATCATAATTATGTAATAGACTTTAGAATGAAAACTAAATAGCAACATAATCAATTAATAATAAAATCTCATTTTAGAACCAAAAAATTAATTTTGTGAGGACCATCAGAAGAAATAAATCTTTTTTAAGGGCTAAACTAAAATTTTTGAGGCATTATTTTGAAATAATCAATTTTATTAGGGGCTAAACAGTAATAGATGATCTTTATATAATAAAATTTTATGATAGGGACTAAAGTGTAAATTTTTAGGAACTGCTTTTAAATATGTAGTTTGCTAGGGGGTTAAATGCAAGATTTGTAATATAATTTAAATTAGCAAATCGGGTCTGAATTTTGGGTTGAAATTTGAAACCCAAACCCGTTATCCCTTCTTCCTCCTCATGATAATCCCATGAAAAGAGGGCCAAACCAGCACCTCTTTTCACCTAGTTTCGGCCCAATGACCGTCAGAAAAGGGCCAACCAGTGGACCGTTGTCGTCTCCCCTCTGTCCACCATCGATATCCACTAGCAATGAAGAGGGAAACCATCGATGACTGGAGATTTGGCAGTTCCTATCCTCCCCCCCCCACCTTTTTTTAAAAAACCTCCTTGAATCGATCGTCGATCATCTAGCGCCGCCAAGATCGTGCCGATTGCCTGGATTGAGCACTACTCCCAATGGCCACTAGTGGCCACAGTAAGGTAGGAGGATGAGGACATAATGGTGGGAACTGACGCCCCTCTCTATCTCTCTCTCTCTCTCTCTTTTAGATCTGACGAGAACCGCCGCCCCTCACTGTCGGCTTGTGCCGGCAGCTCCTTGCAGATCCGTCGCCCATGAAAGAGGAGGGGGCCATGGAAAGAGAAGGAGAAGGGCACGGCGGGGAAGAACCTCCGGCCCCTTTCTCCCTATTTTTCTTTTTTTTTTTTTTGATATCGGATCTGGATAGAGATCGTCGGCCTTTCATCGTCGACTGGTCCCTGTCACCATCAGAACTCCCTCTTCTATGTCGACAACCTATTCCACCGGCATGGACGGGAGAAGAAGAGAAGCAGGGACGGCCTCAAAGAGATCCATCCTTCTTATTATTTTTATTTTCTTAATTATTGATTGTATTCAATTAAATTAACTTCTTTATTTTGATTATAATCCTCTACAAAATTTAAGCTCTGATATCAGTTGACGGAAATTTTCTTATGGATCTCATGTAGAAGATTAGAATACAAAATATTTCAAGAACAGATCTCTAGATCGTAATAATAATAATAATAATAATAATCAACAATCTATCGTACCTTAAAATCCTTGAACAGTTATTGATGATCACTATTGATATGTCCTACAAAAGAAAAAATCAAAGCAGGACAAATCTTCCTCTCATTCTCCTCTTTATGCATGTCTTTTCAATGGGATAAGTTCCATCCTATAAACTAGAGACCTTAATATCCTCGGATTTCTTTATAGACATTTATTTATAGAAGTGGAGCGGGGACCTAGCTCAATTAGAAAATTCTAATAGGTTCACCCATCATAAAGCCTACTAGTCGGATCAGGTCTATACCGATATTGGCTATATCACATGACTAAGATAATAGGACCCAAATAATATGATCATAAGTAATTATGTGCTCTTTAATCATTCATTCAGACAATAACTTAGTCCGTATTTTCATAATAAATCAAAAAAATAAAAAATCGATCTATAATCAATAGAAGCCTATCTCATGAAAATTTTAAAAAAAAGAAGCTATGATGGGCTACTAACAATCGATGTTAGATTTTTATCAACCATGATGAACAACAACCGCTAAAGATAGACAAGAAGATACGAAGCTAAAGCCAGCCAACATCTAGAGGCCAAAGCTAGTACGAACATGATGATGTGAGTAGTTGTGATATTTATAAGAGGTAGGCACCTAGATAACCACATCAAAAGAATCAAGCAATGCTAAATTTCAGTCACCAGCCCATCCTTCTTCCAAGTGTTTTCTAAACAGTCACAATACTCTTGAGGCCTCAAGGATGTCGTACCTGACATCCATTGAATCATTCCTAAAACTAGAACTAATCTCGAACCCAGTTGGAAACAAACCGATGAGAACATAAAGTATGGTCGGACACTCTCCATAGGTCACCCTTAGCTCTTTCTATTCGGATGACCTAAGCTTCCCAATCAGTAGAAAGAATTGGCCAACGCCTGAACTTGGCCAAGCATCACCGCACAAGCTTTTCCTAAGTAGAATATCTTCTCTGTGCAAATGATATGTGAGTGAAGCCTCTGAAGGAATATTTCCCTTCAAGTGTGGAGCGATGTAATATCTAAAAAGATTGGCGATTTTTGCTGGAAACCAAACGTCTCTGATTATTTTGGTGCGCATAAAATTAGTCAAAAAAGAGGACGAACAAAAGTAGAGAGAGAAAAGTAAGCAAGCTAAGGTTACTTGAATACGAAAAGAGTAAAAAGTAAAGCGAAGCAATGCCATGATCTCATAACGTAGAAATGACCGGTTGAATTATCAATGATAGCCAACAAGGCGGCTATCATTATGACAAAATCTTGCATGTTCTCGAGATCGTCGTGCAAAAGTTATTAAAATTCTCGTAACTTAACAACTCTTAGATATAGCAGTTCAGCAGGTATCATTATGACAATATCTTGGATGCTGCCAAGGTAATCGCGATTAATTACTAAGGTGTTTTGAAAAATTTAACAACCTTTAAATCCCAAAAAAATGGAGGGCTTGTGTTTCATCCTAATTTTTAATATCTAGAAAATGGCTAGGATAAAGACATCAAATATAATCAGATGAGTCTCAGTCAGCATATATTAGCCCGATCATGTCTCCGATAATTGAAGCAGTTCCAACTGTAAGCACACGGGTCGAGAAGCAATTAGGAGAACTTCCTCCAAGTAAATGATTATTAAAGTACTTTTGAAAACAGACTGCAATTTGAGGCAAAACATGGATGACATCATCGTTAGCAGTTTGTTCTCTTGTAACTAGAAAGTACTAAAGAATGAAGCCATGATCGAAGTGAATTTACCCACATCTCAATTCAGGTGCTCTATATCTGCATTAAATGTTTCATGGAACCATCCATGAACTATTTTTACACCAATTCTTTGGTGTGAAGTAATACTCCAACCTAGAGAACCTCATCTGTACTTAATTATATTTTCCATGTTAACCAATCTTCTTGAAGGTTTCTCTAACCTGTGAGTTATTACTTCCCCTTTTGCATTAGTACTTGATGCAATTCTCATCCTCGTAGAAATTATGAAAGTCCTCTCATTGAGGCACGACCAAATACTCTCCTGATTTAACCAAACTTACTGATTTATCCACTTGATCTGACGTGCCAGCAACCCAATCGACTCAAGTTTTTAGTTTCATGGGAAGCATATATTCAATAATTCAATCCTAGATTTTTCAATTGGAAAGTAAGTCATGTAATATCAAGATAAGAATGTTTGGTGGTCTTTCTCACCTCTCTTCTCGATAGTACTTATTATTTGAAATGGCAAAAGACCCTCTAACACACATGACAGTTGCATGCTCTTTAACTCTTTAATAGTTATTCGTAATATATATCAATTCATTGGATTCAATATAAGTAGTCCATTTACCTAGGTACAGCATACCACCAGATGAAACATAAAAGAGTATTTGTGGTATTTATACTAAGTTCTAGCATGCATGTGTTTTTTAATGTCTCACTTGACTGGTCTCTCTAATCCAAAATACATGCACTCTAGTTGTGTAGGCATAATCATCATACAATTTCAACTTGGAATGAAGTGTTTTATCATGCATGAATAATTTTTTATTTGATAACTTATATAAGCTATGACATTCTTGTTATCTACATGAATTCCAGTTTCATATTTAAAACAAACAATTTTTCATTCAAGAAACTGAACTGATAATCTAAAGAAAAATCTCAAAGCAGGTGGTGAAACCTGAAACAACTACTACATTTAAGAATCTTCATTCAGGTATTTTATGAATTCATGCTAAAGCAGAAATCTGATGGTTATCTGTTCATTCTGAAATAGTGTGGAGCCAGGTAGGAGCAGCATATTTTACATTATTATTCTCAATAGGATGTTGGTGGCCAACTTCCTGAAGAATATAGCCCACAATATTTTCTTGTCATTCACCTTCAAGATGAGAGTAAAGTCAAACTTCACTTATATACAACGGTCAATTTAGGATCCTAGGAGCTTTGATTAGCATATATCAGAATCAATCTCTTATAGAGTAATTTATTACATGGACCCCAAAGCATCAAGAACTTAAGCCCTCAATCGTTTACCCTCTTTGCTCTGACATCAAAATGCCAGTGTATGGAACCACACGTTTGAAGCACCAATTTAGCAATTGTAGTAAAAGCATTCCAAGCAGTCAGGTCTGAGTTATGCTGTGTTTGAATATGGCTCTATAGCTGATTGCAGCCCCAACCTTAGCATCATTTGTGCATAGAATTCAGCATGCTCCTGTCGAATGACAAAAATTAGGCAGTCCCGAGGAAAAAATGCAAATTGCATCCGCCGGCAACATATCATCTAACTAATTCCATGCTCTTAGTAAGAAGTATTAAAAAGCAACAACAAATTAGGCCTCAACATCTTAGATTAATGGGTTGTCTCAATTCTCTTGAGCTTTAGAATACCTTTACAGTAACAATAACAACTGCAGCACCTTTCTGCCGAGATTCGTGAAACAGCTTTCTTGCATCATCGATTGTGACTTTTGGAACAGCCTGTGGTAAGGCCTTCACCACTGCAAAAGTGTAAGCACAATCTCTTTTATTTTAGGTTCAGTCCAAAGAAAAGAATCATGATAGCAGAATGAACAAGAGATTTAATAAAGGTAACCCAAAAACTCATTAGACCGGTAGTAGGAAATAGGAATATATGTAATCAGCATGCTGTTTGGTCTGCTAGGATTTCAAGGAATGGACCTCTGAAGGAAAAATATAAATGTCTTTCTTACTACCTAACTTCTCTGTATGATGATCATGATCAATCAGCAAAACCTTGTAGCTGTCTCCACTCCCCAGTCCTCTCTTATAACGCAACTGTCCTATATCTCCTCCTGGCAAATGATAATGACATTGTCAAACATAGTAAAGGATGGTGACCATAAGAAAAATTTAAAAGATCTAACATGCTTTGCTATCTTACTATTTCATGACAATTCAAAATGGGCACAAAAACACCAAAATAGAAAATATATTTATAGTCAATTGACAAACAACTACTTTGTTAAAGCACATAGAAGCAAATTTCTTAGTAAGACACCACATAATAGAGTACAAGTTCCCCACAGCTCGAACAAAAGTAACTAACTGAAAATGATAGAGTCACAAAGTTATTTTTGACTGGCATGCAAAAGTAAGTTTCACACCTGCTCTGTGATAATTCCCTCTACAGTTCTACCATGTTCAATTTTAAGAAAAGATACACCTGAATATATTAAACTTACGTAGAAATCAAGACCAGCAAGGCAATATTTTCCCAAATTTAAAATTTTGGGATCTGATTGGCTTGATGTACTTGTAGTGGTATCCAATTGAAAGCTAATTTAAAGTTATCAAAGGAAGAAAGTTTAATGAGCAAAAACATGTGGTGAGGGCAGCTTCAGGACATTGAAAAGTGAGGTTCACAACACAACATAAAAATTGAGTATCAAGATCCCACCTTAGAAATGGAAGCACATAAACTTGGAAGTTTGCCAGTGATAAGGGTAGAAATGAAGTGGGCCGAAGCTCTTTAGATTGAAAATTTTCTGATTCTTTCAAACTGGATTTTTGGAGGGTTTTTAAAGCATGGAATAAGACAAGGAGGTGTTTCCTATAATATGTGATTTAATATAAACTAGAGGATGTAAAGCAAACACTCAAGGTAGGGAATAAGAATATAGTTGAAGATTTTGTTTGGTAAAACTAGCAATTTTCAGAAACAAATGCAAAATTTCTAAGCTAAAGAGGAAGCTGTTAGACTTCAATAATGATAAGGAGAATAGTAAAATATGTTGCAGAATCAGTCAATATGCTTTGCAGAAACAACAAGATTGAAAGCTCTGCAGAAGCATAAAGCTGATTAAATCCAGAATGGAGAGATGAATACCAGAATATTCACACACCCATCGCAGCTAGAGTACATGAAAACTGTCTAAAGGATCTTGAGACCTAGTAGTACAACAATTTCTGAAAAAATCTGAAATCCATAGGGTTGCCATAGAATATTTCAAAGAACTCTGGGCTGATAATGAAAGTTCTGCTAATGAGCATGCCTAAGTCATCAGAGAAGCAAATAAGCTTCCTTTCAATAGGCATGCTAGAGAATCCAGAAAGCTTTTATCTACAAGGGCAGGAGAACTCCAGGCTGGATGGAGCACCAAAGGAATTTTACATTTACTGTTGGAGCATTCAGTAGAAGGATGTGTGATATGGTGAAGGGATTTCAGAATTTTGGTATTTCCAAGACATTGATGAAAAGGATTACTGCCTTAATCTTCAAACAAGGGAAACCAAAAAGGGCTAAGGGCTGTAGGCAAACTAAAATATTTGCTGAATTTTTGGCCAATAGATCAAGAAAGCTGCAGAACTTCTAGATCAATATGAAATCTGATTCTGTGACAGGTAGAAGCATAATATCAGTCTGATGTAAGAAATTTATATTATTAAAACTGCCACATATGGAAATCATGCTGGAGGCATAGGCAAAGCTGGGAAGGTCAGCTTTGTATTATCAAAATTATCATAACCCCTCAAATTTCACCATAAGTTGTGCAACAACTTTCACCTCTCTCCCCCCCCCTCTCGCGCACATATTCACATACATATGCCGGTCATCTTTCATTCTCTCTTGTTTAGATCAAAAGATGTGGATCATATGGCTTGGATCATACAGTTGAATAATTTAAAATATGGCCTTGATATGGATTATAAGAGACCTAATTCTGGCAAAAACCAAGCATGAATCTTGCTCTCCTCAAATTTTAGACTATGGAGATGTCAATAGGAGCTTTTGCGAATTCAATCATCATTTTGTCTTACTATAAATAACTGGATAAAGTTGCAGTTCAAAATGCTGTCATGCGGCCAAAACATTGACACCATTATGATGCCCAATTCATACATTTTTCCCATGGCCTGACTGGAAGGAAAAAGCCAAGTAATCAATAGACTATATCCTAAACCCAAACCAGCTGACAATGCTGACCTGAATGGAAGTGGACAGTTTAGGACCACAAACCAACTGTAATACTTATCAGGTCTGTATCCTCCCAAATCAAGTCCAGCCCAACTCACTACAGCCCTAGATACTACTAGGTTATACTGCCTCTCCTAGGCAAGGATATTCTTGCCATTTGTTCTTGCTCAGAGAGCTATTCATAGATGGAAGAATCAATTAGAGGATATTGGATTGTGGAAAGTTTGATCTGATCAAGGGAAACTTCATACTAGTCAATATAGTCCATGCTAATTACAGTTCGTTAACCATTCTAGCATCTCTTGATTAATCTAGGAAGATCCACCAAATTATGGACAGATTTAAAAGGTTTATGGGGCTTGATGTTTTTTTTTTTTTTTTTGAGAAATCATAATCAAATTTTCCATCCTTGTATGACAGACAGGAGAAAGTGATCAAGCATGTGCCAAAATCATTAAGGGGTGTCCAAGTTGGAAATATCTAGGCATGCCAACAAGAGGACAGAAGCTGAAAATAAGTATCTTAGGCATGTCAATAGACCAAATTCTCAGAAAATTGGCTGGACAGAAGAATGCACTTTCATCTAGTGCAAGAAATCAGGTGTTGTCCACTCTGTGTTGCAAATATTGTCAATCAATTCCATGCCAGCTATTATTCTTCGAATTTGCATATTCAAAATAAATAATCATTGCATGCATAGTTTCTGGTGGTCTGGGAAGAAAATGGCTAAGTCAAATATTATGGTTTCCTAACACGTTGGATGGCTTGGGCCTGATGAATCTTGAAGCCATACAAAATGCTTTAAGAATGAAACCAGCTGGAGAGCTTAACGACAGCTTATGAACAAAGATATCAAAGCTAAATATGAATGGAACAGGGTTGTCTAAAATGCAAACCCCAATAAAAGCATTCAGATTTACAGAGAAGCATTTGCAGGGCTTCTTCATAATTGAAGCAAGGTTTAAAATCCATTTCAGTAAGAGGAAACGATATCAGTATTTGTCCAGATTGTTGACCCTTGGATTTACCATTAATTGTGAAGGTCGATGTGGAGGAGCTACAAATGTTCAGTAGCTGGAAAGATAATAAAGATGTGCTGAAGGTTATTCTAAGTGCCACCTAAATTTATCATGGCCTCCAAGAAAAATTACCAGGTATACTGTTGAGGGTGGTTGATGAATAAGCAATAAGAAATTTCCATTTGAGTGGAAAAGTGACTGCCAATATGCTTATAACTATTTGATCATATGAAGGCAAACAGAAGAGAATAGTTGTACAAGAGCGGGCAAGGTCTGAAGCACTTAAAATAAAGCTGAATCATTCAAAGACTCTAACAGCAGTTTGGCCTTGGAAATGCGGGTTAAGGTTGACTCAAAGGTGTAGCAGAACTCGAGTGCCAAATCAATAACGAACAGCATTTTTTGAATGTAAATGTCAAAAAACAGAGGTTCGAGATAGATGAAGAGGAACTGGCAAAAATCAGTTCGTTTGCTCTACATAGTTGGATTTTTACAATGCTAAATTTGTTAGAATGCATTGCTAAATGAAAAACATAGTTATACAGCGAGGGAAATGTTTAAAGGTAGGAAAAATCCAGTGGTTCACTATATTATATCCTAAATCAGATCCAACCAAGCTGAAGTCTATGATTGAAAATGGTAAAGGTTTTGATCCTTCTAATACATTCATCCCAACTTGCTTAGAGAGGTGCTAGAAAAGATCCCTTATTTTCCCTTTTCTAAACTGTTGCTCCAAAAGTCCACTATAGATTGCAGAATCGAGTAGAAAGTACCGGTTTAAAAAAAGGTTAATTTGTTCGAAGGAAATTTCATGCTAATCAAATTATTTATGCTATGAATGTTGATAACTAGTAAAGCATCTCCTGATGAATGTAGAAAGATGCACCAAATTATGGACAAGTATAGATGGCATCTAGGGCAAGGTATAAATGTTGAGAAATCTTTGATCAATTTTTTTTCCATTTTATGCCCAAATAAAGTTCTCAAGCATGTGCCAAAGTAAGAAGGAAACATTAATTTGGAAGTAAATGAGTGGAAAGAGGCCAAAAATAAGTGTTTCAAACATAACCATGGAGCAGATTTTAAGAAAACTCCGATGGATTGCAAAATGCATATTTATCGTGCTTGTCCAATCTATATTGCAATTATCGATGATCAATATCATGTCTGCTGCTCTGGTTCCAACTGTTATGTATAAAAGATGTAACTAGAGAATGCATAGTTTATTGTTGATTGGGAAGAAAATTGCCAAGAAAAAGTTAAACAAAACTTGCTGCCAGAAGAAGTTGTGAGGGCTGGGATGACCATTTCAGGGCACAAAAAAAATGCTTACAAAATTAAACCAGCTTCTTAAAGGCAGATTATGAAATAAAAATTGTATGGATGGAATGGTTGTCAATCCAGATAAAAGAATTCAGTAGTTGGGAGAAGTAGTTGCAAGTTCCTAATGAAAGCTGCATTTAAGATTTACTCCACTAGAGAGAAAAAACCACTCTTTGTCAAGATTGCTAACTCAAAAATGTAACATTAACCATAGTGTGGAAGAAGACCTGCTGGCAACTAATAGTTTAATAAATACAGAAGTGAGCAGAACGTTAATTTAGTTGCCACTTACTTTATGCATCAGCTCCAGAGAAAAATATTTTGCATACAATTGAATGTTGCTGGTTGATGAAAATCTAATATCAAACTTCCACTTGGGTTGAAAATTAGCTGCTAATCTGCTTCAAACTATTTGGCTAATAGGAGTCGAACTAAGCTGAAGAAGCCTTCTTACAAAAGCTGAATCATAAGATGGCTCTAAGAGAAGTTTTGCTTTGGAAATGCAGATTAATGATGATTCAAAGGTGTAGTATGAAGAAACAATGGAACATCTTTTTATCTGTCAAAGTTAAAAGTAAAATGGTTTGTGACTTGAGATATGGGTATAATCAATTGGTTCACTGTAAATCTGAATGAATGCTGTTGGACTATTGAAATACCAAATTCATTAGAAAGTATTGTCTAAAGGAAAAGCATAGTTAGTTATATAATGAAGGAAATATGGAAAGGTTGGATCATGGTAATGCATATGCTTGTAAAGGACGCAGTTTAGGAGGAACAATCTTCTGCAGTCTGGCTTCACATAAAATTTCCAAATTGGGTATGATTACGACCACTGTAATTCAGCTTTTCAAAAGGTAAGAGATGTTTCTAAAAGCCCTGCTAAGGCTGGTGCCTTTTTGCTAGTTGTTTGTTAGTTTCCTAATAAGTGAAAGAGGTGAGTTCATCCTGGCTAATGTTGACAGGACTAACAAAGAATTGATTCAGAAAATTAAAGTGCTGGTCTTGCACTCTTACTAAAAGGATTTTAAAAATGTTTTTTACATAAATGATAGAAGGATTTTATTCAAGGTTGACGCACAAGGACTGTCAGTTATTTTAATAAAAGAACTGTTTGTCCTGATATAATGCTGAATAAGGCATCTTGGAATGTTGAGCCCTTCTGATAAAGCAACTGTGCATTATTTTCCAAGGAGCAACAACACCAGCACATGTCGATTAGTGAAGTTGGGAGGTTCTCCTATATACATATAGAAGAAGAATGGTATCCTGATATGGTTGTATAGGCATCTCAGATACATTAATTTTAAGTAACTGTTTTATGTTGTTCTGCTTTTAGCCAGTACTTTAAGGAGCAAACAATCAAATGATGGTCAAATATATCTTGCATAAACAACTGACGCATACAACAGTTCTAGCAGGAGTAAAATCGAGTTACTATAAAATTCTTAAACTATCTTGGAACTTTAAAAGAAAATTTCTTCCTCAAATTTATCACAATTTTGGTAATAATATGCAGTTACAAGTTCAATGCATTTTTTAAATTCTGTTCAGTTCTAGCACACTTTCATGATGTTTATAATATATTTGGATTTATTAATATCATTTCTCCCGTTATTTCTGAATGAGATATTTTTGTGCATGCCAACTTAATCCCATAATCTGCTTAACACGGTACTTCCGATGAAATTCTCCACTCCAAGTTTTGCAGAACACCACACCTTGCATTGAGATCCCGTTGCTGCCTGCCAATCAAGTATTGGTAATGCCACACATTTACCATTTTTTATAACATATCTAATAGATCCATTCAATGATTTGTGCATGCATGTTTCCTCCTTCCTTTTGTATAATTTGTAGGTTAGCATAATACACCCTCAACCTGATATTATTCCTTCTTCATTTTTTATGTTTATTATTTTCATTTTTCGAATTTTCATCTATTTTTCTATTAAATGCTCCTCAATTTTGGAAAGAAATCAAAGAATAGGCTGAATAATTTGGTAAAAATGTCTCTAACTGCTCTGTACATGTACGGCATTTTGCATAACCATGTACTCTATTAACTTAAAGCTTCTGACAATTTTATTTTTTTCCCAAATTTTGAAAGTTTGAACAATTATAATTTTTGAACCCACCAAGTTAACTACATTTTCAAAGTAGCTCATTAGTACCAACGGTGAAAACTAGACCTAGCGTGAAGGAAGGAATAGTGCTCATGAAGACATCAAATCTTAAAATGGTCATCTAGATGTGTTAGCTAGCAAAAGAGCAACTCGATATTTCATTATTTTCATAACAGGTTACCATATCTACTGTTCTCCATCAAAATATTACCATATCTTCTGTTCTCCATCAAAATAGTCCATTAATGTAATGGGAAATCGATCTATCTATCAGGGATTGTGGTTTGCATAGCCAAAGATTGTAATGCACAGCAATTAACAAGTATAGAACTATGATCTCTATAATGAATGTCCTATTTCTGCAATTGTTAGCCTGAAACAATCACTTAAGCTTAGCAAGATATTGCTGTTCAACCTTACAAGGTTACCATGAACATAATGAATAGCAACTACTGACAATCCCGAATAATTCTCTGTTTTGCATGAAGTTATAAACAATCATATAATTCCAAAGTCAGACATTTGTATCACGTTCAGTTTGCTAAATCATCTACAACTACCCAACTTTGAGAAATAAGGTGTCAAGAAGAATATATGAGATGGAAACTTCAATGAAATATCTCATAAAGAGAATATCACATATTTGTGGTTTAGATTTTTATTCAAATGGGAACAGAATTGGGCCTTTAGCAAAATCAGTAACCTCGTGTTAAATATTATCACAAAGCTGATAACCCGTAAACAACTAAAATTTTAGTTGATATCACAAAAGAGACTGTAAAGCATGGCAAAGAGAAGAAAATAAGCAAGGAAATCCCAGACATAAACCTGAAGGACATCGTCATTAGCCATTGCTATCTCAAGCAAGGGTGTCCGCCAGATGAATAAAAACTCACTCGTCAAGTAAAGGAAGAATAAGTAAGAAAACATGAAAGTCTAAAGAGTAAAATCTAATGAGAAAATAGCATCGCAATAACTAAGTTAGAGCCATGATCACAGTCTGACGTGATACAGAATCTATGTTTGCAACAAAGAAATTATAATCTACAAAATCAGAGCTACATAAGGTTTAATAAGAAAAAATTGTAACACTATGTTTATGTTCTACATTTTTGTTATCGTTTGGAACAGGAATTGTGATCATGTCAACTATCAAGATCCACCTATTACGAAGAAGGGAAAATGAGCAGAGGAAATGCCAAATTTCTATCGCTGCATTTTCATTTAGAACTAATTCTTTACTCAGTTTTCTTCATTAATATCACCAAAGAAAAGGGGGGAAAAAAGAAGAAGAAAATGCGCCGCAAAATATGTTATCTCTGAAGGCTTTAAATCATCTATAGTACATTTAAATTTCCAGTCGCTCAAAAAATTTAAAAGAACAAAAAAAGGAATAGCAAAATGGAAAAACCACGAGTTGAAAGAACACATATGCCCAAGTTCTTGAAATTATCAGAATAGCGGAATAACACATACAAATGGGCATAATAAGAATAAATAAGAAAAACTGAACCTTCTTGAACTTGAGGAAGGGGATCGAACTGCGACTGGTCAAAATTAGGTCGCTCCAAGAGACCAGTCCCACTTCTCAGAGATCCCAAACTGTGGCTCCCGAAGGCCAACGCCGTCGTCGCCCTTTCCCGGTTCTTTACCAAAGTTAGGGGCCGAATTCTCGCCGGCTTGGAGGGCTCGAAGGCCACCGAGAAAGTCCGGGTTGGAGGAGGAAGAGAGGGATTGGAAGGCTTGAGGACGGGGAGCGCCCCCGCTCTGATGGTGATCGCCATTAGAGGAGCGAGAAGAGAAGCAAGGGGTTTGGGGGTTTCAAGAAGAAGAAGGATAAGGCGTAGAAATTAGGGATTTCTTGGACAGTGTAATGGAGGTTTCTTTCGAGAACGGGAGGACTGCGGGAGGGAATGGTCTTGACCGTTGAGGGCGGGAGGGTCTGGAAATATTTGATGGAACGTGCAGCGATTGCGGCCTGGGCCAAGCATCAGTTTGGTACGTGCGGGAAAATTACCTTTAAACTCTGAATTTTGCCCGCATTTCATGTGCATTACAAGCATTTTATTTTTTTTTAATAGACCGAAAGCATTAAATTATGGAAATCAGAAAATAAATATTAAAAATAAACCGGAAGACCAGTCAAAAAAATCCACAAAATTGATCCCACATGATCAGTAATTATCCAAATATTTATAATTAATTTAAATTCAATAAATAATGAATAATATATAGATATTGTAGACTCAATAATAATGATTATATTAAAATTAAATGGAGAATAGCATTACGAAAATAATCACCTAATATTCCAACTTAACCAAGTTAAAATCTTAAATAAAAAAATTGATAATATTATTTGGTCTCTTTTTTTCTGACTTATCGATTCAACGAAAGATTTGATAAGTCTCAACTGAGCATTTTATTATTTTTAATAAGTTTTATATATCTTCTCAAATATATAAAATTATATAAATACTCTTATAAAGTTACTATTTATATGTATATCCTTATAAAATTTTTGAATATCTACCCATAAGAGTATTTTAGTTATTTTAATTTTAAACTATTTATTTTTAACAAAGTTAAATGGTGTGGGTGCATGTGCACAAAAAAAAAAAAGAATGAATGAAAGAAAGAAAAAGAATATTATATAGGTAAAATAAATATTTTATGATGATATACATACAAACAAAAATTTTACCAAGGTATTCATGCAATTTTGCATATTTAAGAAGAAATATATACAAAAACAAAATCCTTAAAAATAAGTAAAAATGTACCTTAGCAATCATCTTATTTAAATTGTTACACATGGACTGATTATGACCTATTGGATAAAGAATTTGAGAATTCAACATTGGTTAACTAACTGTGAATTTCGTGATAATGATATCTTAATATTTTCTAAATTATTATATTTTAATGAAATCACTATTATTAATTATCATTTAAATAATTTTGTATTGGTTTCTATGAGATTCTTACTAAGCTACTTAGCTCATATCTTTTTTTTTTTTTTTTGTTCAGAGGCATAGGATATTTAGCACCTTGCTATAATTTGGAGTTTGTGGTGAGAGATGGAATAGATAGAATATCTTTAAATTTGAATATTTAGAGGTTATAGTAAGATAACTAATGCTATCTATTAATATAAAATTTATTATCTTATTTATGGAATGATAATTGTATATCATATCTTCTTTAGTATGCTTAAGGTTATGTGTAAGTTTCAAGATCTTACATGTTCTTTGAAGCCATACTCTATAGAATATGTAGCCACATCACATGCCCAGCTTTGGTGGGCTTAGGGCATTGGCAAGTTTATTTTCAGAGATACAAGAGTGTAAAAGGATAAGATAATTAGTACCTTAGGATTCTGACAAGTAAGGTTTGACCTAGGTTAAGTGCAAGAGGCCAAGAGGCCTTCCATAAAATTATTCTGCCTAGATTATCCACTATTAGGAGTTTGATCAACTAGAGCATGGTAGTATGATGATCAATAAGTGTATAACAAAGTTTAAGAAATTGGCCAATTATGCCCCAAGCTTAAGAGGAAGAAGACTAGGCTAGAAAAAGGTTAAGAGCCAAATTAAGTAGCAAGTGTTATCTTTTAAACTGACCACCTATAAAGAGCTCGCCAACAATGCCATATGATTGGAGAGGGAAATCAATGAAACCCAAGTAGAGAGGGATGAAAATGTGAGGAAGAGGAGTAGAAGGGGATCAATGAAATCCAAATAGAGAGGGATGAGAATGTGAAGAAGAGGAGTAGACCTAGTGGATCTATGCATGATGACAACAAGGGTATTGAAGCAAAGGTCAAGAGGCTGACCACTACAACTTTAAATGATAGAGCTCAGTCCAGAAATGTCATCAAGTGCTTTACATGTGATGGACCCTGCTATTAGTGAGATTCTAGGTGGATCTAAGAATTATTTCACAGTTGGCAAAGAGGACCACGAGGTGGCTATATACTCTAGTAAAGATTAAAGAACTACATGTGCAATAGGTGTCTTAGTGTACACCAAGACCCCCAGCAACCTAGGCATCTTAGGCATTTTAAGGAAAAGGATAGTAAAGATCTAGGACCCAAGGGTGAGTATATGCACTCACCCAATAGGATGCTTGGGTTTCAAACTTTGTGGTTGCAAGTATATAATCAATTTGATATTTCTTTGTTCATATTTATGCATCCTTTTTTAGTGTCATCTAGACTATATATGTTCTAGCATAGTCTAAGAAGAATTTGAACTAAAAATTGTAATTTATGATAGGCATGATTGGGACATCATCTATTTATTTATATATTTTATTTGATCCTCTTGCTACCCATTCTTTTATATCTACCAATTTTTTTTTGGAGAAATCTTGTGATGTTGTCTATAATGTTGGATTTCAAGTATATGCCTCCACCCTAAATGGAGGTACCATTTGGTGGATTTTGTTTGTAACTCTTATACCATGAGCATCAAGAACTAGGAGATCATATTAGATTTGTTGACCGTAGAGGTGATGATTTTGACCATGATCCTCAAGATAGACCGGTTGCATGCATATCATGCTTCCATGGATTGTTTTGGGAATAGGGTAAAATTTCATATTACTAGCCAACCAAATTTCAATGCTATACTTAGCAAGTTAAGTTCTCCATCAAGAATTATAAGCTATTCAAGCAAGATAGCTTTTAAAATATGAGTGTGAGAGATTATTGACCACTACAAGAGACACTCGACAAGAAGAACTAAACTTGGAAAATATCACTATTAGAAGAGAATTTTCTGATGTCTTTGGAAAAGATTTGCCATGGTTACCATGAATTAGGAAAATCCACAACCTTCTAAATCAAGGATCAACCAACTATGCCCAAAAATCCATTCATTAACCTTAATGTACCAATAGTATGTATATTATCAAAATAATATTTCTCGAAATATATATTATTATTCAAACTAATTGTGAGAATACAAAAATTTGCAATAACATGTTTAAGGCTTGTTCTTTTGTAGGTAAATATTATGAAAAAGTTGGTCTACTTTCTCATTAACCAACTTACCTATGTTCTTACATTTTTCAAAATGAAAAAATTACTTTTTCCTAGGTAGCATTTACTCATGAAATGGAAAAAAATTTTACCCACCTAGAGAGTGGCTAAATCATTTTTTCATAAGCCAATAAAGTAGATATTTAATTTTATACCTAAAATATCTTATTCTCATTTTTAATATCCCCATCATTTAATGCTCAATAACTCAATCATCCACTCTTGAAATCTAAAAAGTATAAGGATATTATTAAAAATATAAATAAATTTTAACAACTTATGCAGAAAAGTAGTATTGTAAAAGAACATGGGCAAAAATTTTTAGAGTAGCTTGCCCATGCATAAAAGAATATAGATAAATTATTTTTCTATCTAAATATTATTTAAAAAATATTTATTTAAAAAATATAGATTTCTAGGTAAATATTTTACCTGCAAAAGAACGAGCCCTTAAGAATTTTTATGCAATAAAACTATCCTATAAGAACCAAAATAATTATCAAAGGATCTTTCTGGAACAAATTCAACTACAAGGACTGAATTGCAATTTTCTCTTTTCCTTTATTTATTTGTTTGTTTGTTTGTTTGCTTATTTTTTTGACCTAATTGGGTCTAGATTTTGAGTCAAAGCCCAAAACTTGAAAACCAAAGTCCTCATCATCTTCTTCTCGATTGGGTAGAGAAAATCGAATCCAATGGCCCTTCCTCACCAAATCTCAATCGGCAACTACCAAAAACCTTTAATCAATAGACCATGACTTCTCCCCAAGACCCTGATTCATTGATTTCTTGATGATTAAGAGGAGAACCACTAGTAAATCAAGATTTGACAGTTCCTCGATCTTCTTTTAATCAAGAAGGGGGGTGCTGAAAACTTCATCTCACCCCCAGCCAGCCCTTGAACCTTGATGTTGGTGCTGTTGGCTACAGACGTCCAGTCCAGAGATGTCGAAAGTTTGTTTTGTTCTTCTTGAATCTAGATGTGAAAAGAAAGATTCGTGAGCATCCAACATGGTAGCTTAACAAGACTTGCCATTAACTGATCTCAAATGGCTGTTGGAGACTCGTCCCGCCATCCTCATTAGAGGAGGGCATAATGGTGGGAAAACCATGAGCACCATCATCCCTCTTCTTCTTCCATTTTTTTATTCTAATCTCTTACAAGATCCGATTCTAATATCAAATATGGGATTTTTATGGACATCATGTAGGAGATTAGAACATAAAAAATACACTAAAAAAAATCTAGGAAAGTTTGAGGCATACCTTGAAATCCCTAAGTAGCCATTGATGATTGCTGTGGAGAATCCTGTGGGAAGAAGAAAATGCAAGAACAGATAGATCTTCCTCTGCTTCTCCTCTTTAAAGTCTGTCTCCTCAATAAGGTAGCTGCCTCATAGGAACGTAGGATTCCAGATGCCCTAGGAATTCATGTCAATCATATATATATCACTACAACAAAAATAATTTTTGACGATAAATTATATATGACATTCTTATTATATGCTACTAAATTTCTTATTTTTGCTGCATTATAGTAAACATACTGCTATCTTTGAATAAGAATATTTTTATTAATAATATTTTATTATAAATACTATTATAAATTTATATTTTATAATATATACTTGAAGTGCTAGAAACTAGAACTACTATTATAGTATTTAACTAATATACTGATAAATAATATTATAATTTGTAAGATTTTAAAAATTACTACTAAATCTTAAATTATTAGTTTTTATATTGAGCTTGATTTAGTCATACTGATCCCATCAAATATGTTATATATATATATATATATATATATATATATATATATATATATATATATATATATATATATATATATATATATATATATATATATATATATATATATATATATATATATATATAGGTCATTGGTTTGATTGGAGTTATATTAAAATATTAAGAATAAAATATATTTAAGATAAAAATAGAATATAAGAATATTAATATTTTTTGCACAAAAAATTATTATTACTTTTTATTATGGCATTAATAAAAGTAATCATAAATTATCTATTCTTAAAGAATTTGAGAAAAAAATTATATATGAATATGGAGACACACAAAAGTTAATTTTTAAATATTTTTGATAAAAAAATATTAAACATAATAATTAAATAAATGAAGTTTATTTTTATTTTTATAAAAAATAAAAAGATTAAAATATCTAAGATTAAAATATAAATCAAATACTTATTTAATGACATGAATGTATATTAGTAAGTTAAATAAACTATTATTATATGCTAATAATGCAAGTTATAGCTTAGTGGTTAAGAGCTTGCCATTCAAATAAGATACTACTCATTTGAATTCTCCCTTGGTTTATATTTGATAATTTTTATTGACATAAATAAAATACTGGTATTAAAACTTTAAAGGCACTTACATATGAGGAATTAAAACTTTGGAAACATTTATATATGCTGCTAAAATAATTTTTTTTCCTAAAAAATGCTGATAATTAATTGGTAACACTATTTTAAGACTATATATTAGAAAATATCAAAAAAATATTGATAAAGATATTTGCAGCATTATTTCTAGACCATAGCAATACTTAAAAATAATACTAATAGCCATTTTTATTGTAGTGTATATAGAAGTAGAGTGGAGACCTAACCCAAATAATATAATGCTACTAGGTCCACCTATTGCAAAGTCCATTAACCAATCTAAATTTACATCAATACATACTACTGCATATAATTAAGACAATATAGAGCCCAAAGTAACATAATCGAAACGACATATAGCAACCATTTGACATCCTCGACAACAAATTGCCACAACTTCTTGCCTTTGAGAAAGCTATATATAGCTTAAGACAATGGAGCATCACTCAATCCATTCAAGACTATCTTAAGGGGTCGGGAAATATCAAAACGAGTCCCACTGGAAGATATAATTATATTAAAAGAAAACAAAGAAACCCAAAGAAGAAATAAAGAAACCTATGCTAGAGGCAAAATGTGCAAAAATAGATGCTAAAAATGGAACCAATGCATCAAAATTAGGCATAAGTAGATTTTTGAGACTGACGTAACATGATTGCTAAGCTAGTATGGTAACTGAAGTTCCCATGGCATCTACCATAGCACATGACTTGGCAGATGATGTGATAGCTGATGTGGTGTAGTGCAAAGCATCAACTAATTGTCTAGAAATGGCTCAAAGTAATTGGATTTCGATCCAGGTTAGATTAAATTCTTCTGTAGAGTCAAATCTGATCTGCAAGACCATCTCTAGGGCTTGAATCACAACCCTAATCGTGATGAGAAGGCGACGTCAATGGCATTAAAAGCAATTGCCCTTGCTGGAGATTGAGACAAAGGTTAGCAGCATAGAGCTTGCTGGAGGTATAGGATCAATGGCTCACTAGAGACACCAAGGGCAAGGAAGGTTTATGCCTCCTTCATTCCTACTAAATCCAACCAAATTTGGCCTACCAAATCTAGCAATGGGTGGGTGGTCATGGCTTTGTTACACGTTGAGCTAGTATTCATCCTCATCATTGGGCTACACTAGTCTTGATGGCAAGGTGGAGATGAAGGCTCATGGTCGGATACGGCAAAAGAAGGCAGGGAGATGAAAAGAATTGGGTAGAGCCACACTACCTGAGGGTGAATGCAGAATCTATTAGTGATGGAAAGATTGGAGGATCGCACATAATATACGAGTGCGGATGAGAGGAGCACCCCAAAATCTGAACTTGGATCCATCGGTATGCAGGAAGAGAGATATGAGCTCTGGTACCATAATAAAGGAAGGAAAAACAATGGAAGAAGAAGATGATGATGAAATTTTCTTTAAGTACATTGCTCTTTACAACAGTATGTACATCAATATATATAGCCTAATTATTTGGCTAATTAGGAAAGTGAATCAAGAAGGAATATCAATCAGACCTAGATGGATATACCAAATATCAAGTTAATAATGCCTTTACAATCAAAAAATTCAGCTATAAATAATATATGGATCACAAAAAAAGAGTTTGATTATTGTCGTTGAGGAGTTAAGCTGGCTTAAGTCGCTAAGCTAGAGTCAAAAAAGGATGGCAATCACAAAATAGTTGGTCGAGATCTTCAGAGTTGGGTGCTGGTGCCATGTCCTCGATCGATCCCTTAGGTCAGTCTTACAAAACTACTAAAGATAGAAAAGTCCTCTTAGAGGGTTTTTCAATAGTGGATACTTCGATGCCTAAGTCAATCTCCTGCAAAAGCAAACAAAAGAGGTCTAAGTGATGGAGTAGAGAGGTGAAGTCAAATATAAAGCATGGAGGACTAGTAATGGAGAATGGAAGATGAAAAATAGAGAATGGAGAACTCAGAGCTCTATGAAGGAGCCAGATTCCAGTGTGTATAGAGTCCATCTTTGGAAAAGGACATACAAGATAAGTCTTCACCTCTTCCCTGGAGGGTCCCAGGGAAAAAGATTTTATAGATGAAGGCATGTACCTGTCGTTTTTGGGGGCGTGCGCCGTCTACTAAGGAGTAACGGCTTTAGAGATATGCTATAACTGTCAAGGAATAATGGCATGCACGTCATGATGTTGTTAAGATCATGGATCTGGCTTAGTGGAGGAGGGAGTGGACGAGCGAGTGGCTGGCCACTTATCGTCTTGCAGACAGAAGGCTCTAGAATTCTTCTAGTATGATTGTAAAAGATCAAGTAGCAGAGATCGGATAATCATCCCATCGTCCTCTACTAAGGATACGTGTCGGGCTATCATTAGATCGTTGGTGCCATGGTGGACGGTCCATCTTAGGTTGGTCATGGATCATAACAACTTCTGTCAATTATAATAGTGGGGATAATGGTTATGGTTTGCCTAATTTAGATCCATACTAGATTTTTCTGCATAGCATGATAACGATATTCAGATGTTAGGGGGTTGACGTCTGGCTATCATCATGGTGCATCAAGTTAGCAAGAATAACCAAAAGTTGGCAAGTCTATGGAACCGAAGATCATATATTTCAATAAATAGCAAAATCAATTCAAAAATTTATCAAAATTTCAATAGTTTGAATATTTGATTGGTCAAAATTTTCTTAATTATCTAACAAATGGCATATCATGCAAACTAGAAATGTAGTAATTAAATGCAAGCTAGAAGATATTATTGATCTCAAGGCATGCATCACCAGAAGACCCCTTCAAATAATTGAAGTGAGTTCATGGGCAAATATCTGTCTTTTGGCCCCCTTGAAGTGCATCAAAACAAGAATGCTCACAGTCGAAGCAAACAATTTTCCATGGCCTCCATATTATTCTGCTTTTTTTCTTTCTATATACAAATGCTGAAGCTCTGTTATTGTATTCATCATTCTTGAAGGAGCCTCACTTTCTGGAAAAGTTTGTTCCTTTTGCTTATTAGCTTAACCTAACCCTAGGCTTTACTAATTTTTCAAATATGAATAGGTTAAAATTTCTCAGAGGGTGATCCCACATGGCTATATAGCTTGTATGCTTGCATCACATTTTAAAATTCTTCCTCTTGCATTGTCTGCAAGCAACCTGAGCTTTAGGGATTTATTAGCCTGTATGCATTCCAAATGAATTCAAGAAAACAAAGACCATATATAGAACTCAACAATCCTTCACCATGTTATTCTATGAACCAACATGTTGGTGTATGAAGTATGCTGAGGGGGATTCAATGTCATCATGGATACATGGACACTCAGATAATCGAAGGCCAAGGCAAACATCCACTTCCATCTTGTTTGGTCCCCAGTTTATGGCATCCAAACCCCACCAGCTCTGCTCGCCTGAGGTACGTACATAACTCTGCATGCACGTCCCCACCACCATACATCAGGCCATGAGATCATGACCACCAACGCTTGATTAGTCTACATCCTTGTTAGGATCTTACACTGGCCAGAACCTTAGCCATGGTTCACTGTTTCAAGATCTATCGATGGAGCACCCCACCCTTCTCTAAGGACCAATATGAATCGGTCGATGCGATCTACATCATGTGTCGCTAGGATGCAACAATTACACAGGATTTCCAGCGCTGGATGATTGAGAACAACCCAGTAAAAGAGGTGAAGGTCATCCAAGGGGCGGACCACATGGTAATGCTCTCAAGCTAGGCCGAAGGAGCTGTGCCCATGCCTCTTGGACATTCCCAATAGCTATGATTGATTGAACTTGTGATTTCTCGCATGGCTCTTTCCAGTAGCCATTGTTGCTTTTATCTTGTTGTTGTCAATGTCTTGTTGTTGTTCTGCATCTCCTAGTTCTATTTCACCTAGCTATATGTAAGTTTATTAACATGCCGTACGTGTTACAATTAATCATAATACTATTAACCGGTAAACTGTTGAACCCTTGGGGTTGAAAAATACGTCGACAGCATGGTGGAAAACTTGGGAGGAGGAAAAGGGAACAGAGGTGGAACACAATACTATGAAATATTTTTTCCCTCTCTATCAAACTAACCTGACATTTGTAATAGCTCTTGTACACGATCTGTCAAAGATCAGACCGAGAAACCGTGAAAAGTTAACATCCTAATCTATTTTCCAACTAACCTCACCACCACAAACGACCATACCATCCATCATCCATTGTCATTGCAACACTTGATGGATCACATTTCCCATCCTAAATTATGCTACTCCCACGAAAACGCATAAATCTATTACCGATTCCAACTCGAAATCATCTGCTAGAATTTGCATTCTTTGAGTGCTACCCAGACTCGTCAAGTAATCAAAAACCGACTCTAATTCTCCACGTAATCCTGTTAGAAATTTGTATTAGTACTTCTAAATATATCAAGGTACGCATTCAACGGATCAAAGTAAGAAAGAGGGAACGGTGAGAAAATCTGTCATTGAGTAATAACGGAGGCAGGCATTAGCATTGGTTGATGAGAGATGTGGCTTCAGCCGTCAAATGGCTGCGGTAGTTATAATGAATTATCTAAGACATCTAGAAGCATGCATTAAAAGTGGAAGTGGTGTCTCTCTTTCCCTGTTACACGGACACCAAAATTAACTTCTTTTGGGTTTGGGAGAAGTGCAGCTTTCTTGGTTTCTGACAGTTTTACGCATCCAGGAATCATGATTTCTCCAACAGTTGATATAAAAATTCTTTAAGGGAGGTTTTGCCTCTTTCTCGGGAAAGTCTAACTTTGGAGTTTTGAAAGTAATGTTTTGGGATGTATAACAGGCCATTTATCATTGATTAAGTCTATAATTTATTAATTCTGAAACAGGTACAATCAATTGGGTCCATTTATAATCCTTGATCAGCATAACGGACCATCTTAATATCATAGGCTCTGCTTAAAGCATCCAACATCACAACCTGCTGGGTAGATTTATCATCCTTGGTTAGCATGGTAGACCATCTTAATATCATTGGCTATGCTCAGAGCATCAATGGTCACACCATGCAGTCCTCCTCTCGTCATTCCAGCACGGTAACTGCCAGATTTTCCTTTCCAATATGTGCGAATATTTTGGCACCTTCCATCTTGATCGTATGCAAGAATGCCATCCTGCAAAACATTATAATTAATAAGCATTTTAGCATATTAATGGTAAATCAAGAAACGGTACAAATGTGAAGTCTGAAGATAATGACAAAATATGTACCAGTAGCAAAGGATTTTCAACCCTTCGCATCACTAAAATTATTGCTTCAAATTGATCTGTCGTACCATCCCAAAATGTTATCTCTTCGCCGGTGACACTCGTTATCACCTTTGCAATCTTGATCATCACGTATAAAGAAAATAATATGGTTAGTTTGTTTCATGAAGATAAATCAGACTGGTAAGGATGTTCATGAATTCAAAGCTATTCAATCATTTTCATTTTTTTAATTAACTGAATAGCTCACATATCACAATCACGGCATGACATGCGATCTCAATTAATCTAAGTATATATTTTAAGTTCAGACTCGTCTATTAGTGTCTTATCACCATAAAATTGATAATTTTAGTAATTTATTGAAAGTTAAATAATACATCAAAAGTGTTGAAAATGAGATGTCAAATTAATGGTCTGTAAATATTTCAACAATTTACTTTCTTTTACTATTCCCATTCACTAAAAATATATCTTTTCCAAAATATGAGCTACCCATCAAACTTAAAAAGTGATTTGCTAATTTTATACCTATTAGTTCCATTAACAAGATGATAAAATTATCATTTAAAAGTTATAATTAATCCACAATTATTTCCCCTAAAAAAGAACTTATAATTATTCTACAATATATGGTTAAGATCATTCAAACAATATGAGACAATGTATTACCGGTAAGATCTTATCATCCACATAGAGGTGCCACAAGGTATAGCTCATCTTAGCATCACAAAGTGGATTATTTAATTATAAAAATTCATAAATGGAAAAAAAATACTAATGATATCTCTAATGCAAATTCAATGGTTTGACATTTTTTGAATAAAAAACATATAAATTTATATTAAGTACAATAGAAATTATAGGTAACTAGATTATAAAGAAAAAAAATATTGGTAAATGATAGAAAAATTAGAGCATCAGCAACAGTATATAGCATATTGACTATGTAGCTCATGGCGTGGCCTAAAATCCCCACTTATCCCCATTTTATCAACCTGTGTTCTAACTTATAGTTTCTTATATTCTTTAAGCTAAACAACCTTAATTTGCCTATAAACTATATTCGAGAAGGACCCTGGAGTGAGGTGGGGAGAGGTGGTGCAATTATCAGAAATAGAGATACTATATTTCTACTTTATCATATGCAACTTGAAGATCTATTTATCAATAGTTATACAATTTATTTTGCAAATCCTATCATCTCCTAGTATGGTGCTAAATTTATAAAATCATGCATAGAAACAATATAGCTGATGTCTGTATAAGTTTCATAATTTCTTCAGCAAATAACTGTTAACTTAAAAATGAAAACTACCACTATTTTTTATTTACAAGTAATCTAAAAAATATAACTGTATTTTTTATCAAAATCTAATATTTTATAAAATTCACATTATTTAGTTTTATAGAGAACAATATCATTATCCAAGAATGGCGCTAGAATAGACTTCTTCTAATATCAATGAGCTGTATTTTGAGTAAGACCAAACTCTACATGTGCTTTGATCAAGCTATTAACCAGGGAGCTGCTCACAATTATCTACGTTTGTTCTTTTCATGGCTTGGTAAAATCTTGAACTAGTAAGAACCCAAGCTTGAGAATTACCTAGCTAGCTCTCGTTCAACTTTAGCTGATAAATTTAATACTTATATACATATACATGTAACAATACACATACACATATTCATATATAACTTGTAATTTACTAGAATAATCTACTAAGTAATTGTAAGCATTCAACCAATTATTTCATATGCAGTGATTTATGATTTTCCGTTTTTAATTTGACCTAGTTTTGATGCTTGAAATATCCATTAAACAACAACATTTTATAAATCAAATCAAGATGCTATGACTGTAATTAACTCAATGGATATATTTTCAAGAATTTAAGAGGACTTATTCTCTTGCAAACACCTAAAACAAGTTATTCATGAACAGCTCATGTCAATATGAAATATATCAAATAGAAATTATTAATATGTCAATAAGTATTCTGACAAATTATTTTTTAAACCAATGGTAACTAATAAATGGTGCAATCAAAATATGAAGCCTTAGTAGCTTTTGTGCATCAATTATACCATATTCCTACCACAAAAAAAAAAAAAGGAATGTTGGTGAGTCAACCAAACAATAAAAGCCTATTCATCATTCTGTTAACAAAAAGATGCATGGTTTTAAATGAAAAATATTTCCTCTTCATTATCTTTTAGAAAGATTGGGCAAGCTTAATTATTTGCATTAAGATGATGAAATTAGATGATGAAAAAATGGAGAAAAGGAAAGAAAAGAAAGAGAAGAGTAGAGGAAAATAAAAGAAAAGAAAAATACATTAGATAAGAAAGGAGAGAAGATAAAGGAAAGAAGTAAAAAGAGTTGATGAAAGGAAAAGGCTAGGAGCTTAAGTTTCTTTGCTAAGCTCCTCTACTCCAATTAGAGAATAAGAAGGAAATTGATATCATTAATGACTTGCCAGAAATCTCTTGAACATGAAAAAAAAATAATTCTCATTTCCTCCATCCAAATAATCCTATAACAAATAGCAGCACGAGAATTTCATCTAATTTACAAACTCACTTTGGTAGACAAGCTCTAGTGAGTCCAAAGAAAGATTAGTTGAAGAAATGATGCTCCTCCTATTCATCTTGAGAAAGATCTCCAAATTGTTTTAGAAAAAAGCTTATAAGAATAAGCATTCAGCTATCTCCTAATATGTATTACAAAGCATATACCTATATGGAGCAATCACATTTTATTAAATTGTCAATATCTTTCTTTTTGGTATATAAAAGGAAGGAGGGAAAATGGGGACCTAACCCCACTCTGTGTAGTAACTCTCAACAACCAAGGCCCCTCTCACTAGAGAATATTCGATTTGGGTGGTAGGAGCACACCGTCCCCATCCGAAGGTGAGTACATTATCCTGGTACAATATTGTGTGCCAGATCTAATATGTATTACAAAGCATATACCTATATGGAGCAATTACATTTTATTAAATTATCGATATTTTTTTTTGATACATAAAAAGGAGGAAAGATTGGGACCTAACCCCACTCTATGGGGCAACCCTTAACAACCGAGGCCCCCTCCCACTAGAGAATGTTCGATTTGGATGGTAGGAGCACACCCTCCCCATTCGAAGGTGAGTACATTATCCTGGTACCATGTTGCATGCCAGATGGATCAGATACCGCTTTCATAGGATTGATAGGGCTTTGGGCCTCTGGTCCTGCATTTAATTGATGCCTACATGTTTCGAACCCGAGTCACCCCCATGGAAATTAATGGCCCATTCCACTTGTGCTACCACCCAACCGGCATTATCAATATTATTGAATAAAAAAATAAAAAAATGTTCTGACATTTTAGGATCACAACATCCTAAACTAGAGGGAGCTTAATTAACTAATAGCCCAATGTAGTGGGATAAGGTGCAATTCTTTTACTAAGAAAATAACTAAAATTATCTCTATTTAGTTTATCTGACTAATGGATTTCTTGCAAGATGGAAAGTAACTAAAATAGTTCAATATTGAAGATTACAAGCATAGTGAGGCTTGTCTGGAGAGTACTGGATCAGACTTGAGTGAAAGCTGATGTCAATATGGTAGGCTAATGGTGAAGGAAGGAGATAGTCAAAGGTCATTTGTGAGATTTAGGCCCACATAAAGCAAATAATGTTATCAAGAAATAATATATATACTTGGGCATGAAACCTTACGAATTAAGCTTTTGGATCAAATTAGGTTTTAACATGTATATCAAGGCCTCTTATATTGGACTCCCTTCTTCCTTACTGAATCCCTTTTGCAATCCAAGAGTTGTTATCTCTTAATGAGTGTTATCTTCTAGTGTGCCCTAAAGAGGTTGTGAGCTACGAGAGGTCTCGTGATACTATGATTCAACAATGGTATCAAAGTTAATTGTGATGATCCCGTACATAACCCTTAAAGGGATAACGAGTGCCAATACTAGTGGAACTTAAAATGGCAACATGTGGGCTAGTAAAGTGGAGTTTGATAGCCATAGTATGCCATAGTATGCCAAGTTGATGAAGTGGACTCAATGCAGCAATGCTGAGTAAGCATGGGCATGGGCATCATTCTTGAAGAGTGAGAATCATCATTTAATGAGCATACCCGAGTATGGTGGAAAGCATGCAAGAGCATATAATGGTGTAGTGGAAAAGACACATGATGAGTGAACTTGAGTTTTTGTGTAATATTAGCTTAAAAGCATGATTTTGCAGTTGGATCACTATATGGAGCACATGAAGCACTAGAAAGGAATTGGCTTAAGAGTAGTAAATTGGATGCAAAGGAGAGTTGATGAGGATGTGTTAAGAGTTCAGACATCATGGTTTGATTATTGAGAATTTATGTGTAAAAAAAAAAAAAGAAACCTACATCACATAGTAAAAGAAATGTAAAGTTTTTGATTTGCTAGTTGGGCCCAAAACTCATACCTTATGTTTTTAGGCCAACTTCATTTCGAACATGTATCCCAACTTCCTTCGATTTTAAGGCCGTGCATCCCCGAAAGTATTGGACTCAAGGTCTACAATATCGAAACTCGCATCCATGTCAGTAGGCCGATGGTACAGTATGATAAAATATTATACTATATCGTATTGCTCCAATGTGTACCCAAAAAAAGGAACCTGTGAAGGAGGAGAAGAGAGAGAAGGAGCGACAGGAAAAAAAAAGGAGGGAGGGAGAGGGAGAAGGCGAGAGAGAGAGAGAGAGAGAGAGGTTGAGGGAAGGAGAAAGAGCTTCAAAGCCCTTTCTCCTCCACAACGCCATAATAAGGATGGAGCCCTTTTTTTGAAACAAAACAAAAACTTCCACCTCCCTTTTATGATTTTTTTTAAAAGTGAAGTTAACAATCTCTACCAAAGCTCCTATTTCATTTTGAAACAGGGGCTCTGCCTGTGTTACGATACTACAGAAGAGAGGCAGCTTTGAAAGCTCTCTCTCACCTCCTCCCTCTCTCTGCCTCCCTCCCTCTCTCTATCTTTTCCTCTATTTCCTTCTCTCTATCCTCCTCGCCAGTTTCTCGAAATAAGGGACGGAACCACCTCCAATACAACTCGATACCCCCTGAATCAAGTGATTCAAGGTGGTATAGCCTTCCATGATCAAACTCTTATCTTCCTTACAACTAGTATTAGAGCTAAATTCATAAAAATCCTTGGTGTTCCAAGTAATAAAGGTGTTGATATTGATGTCTTTATACAGAAAAATAAGACATAGATAAGATTTATAAAAGAGCACACAATTAAAGAAGTTTGATACAACATGGTTCTTTAAGAGTGGATAGCTCTTAGACTAGAGCAACAAAAATGAACTCTTAGAGTGAAAAGAAGTTATGATGGATGTGCGAACTCTTGATGGAACAAGCTGCAAGATTGGCACAAGGTCTCAATGGAGTGCTCTTGTGGCATATTTACTAAAAGAGCAAACTAGTAATAGTAGTAAAGTGTGACTCCTGGATGGTAGATGACTCTTAGATTACAATATTAATGTGATAAACTCCTAAATTAATAGGGGCACCGAGCTTTACTGCAAAGTAGTGTATCAAACTTGAGAGAGTTGACATTGACGTCAAGCTCATAATGAAATGTGGGATTCTAGAAAGTCAAGTATAAGTTTGAGTTTTTCTAAAGTGGTGGAGTACACTTAAAAGGGTGTTGACATCAATTTGATTGGTTCACATATGAAGAGAGAGATTTGTTAAAGGTCAAGTATGAGAATAAATAATATGAGAAAGAATGACAAACGTATGGTTGGACAAAAAACCTAATGAATAAAGCTTTTATGACAAGTTGGGTTTCAATGAGTATATTTAAAACCTCTTGTATTGGTCTCCAGTCTCTTTAATATTCAAATCTAACCACCTCTACCAAAATCTCATTGACCCTAACATTCTAAACTCATTCACCATTTAGTAAGTTATTGATAGATATACCTCTATGTTATTGATAAGTGCTTCCTTCACGTCATGGATCTCTCAGGATACATGCTTGGCTTTTCTAATCAATAAATTTGAAAAGAGTCCTATAAGATGGAAGAGAATATTCTTTTCTTTAGTTTGATGTCTCACTGTGGTTATCTTTGTACACTTTGCTTCGCTCGCCTATTAGATTTTTCTCTTGTCAATCCTTGATGGATCGTCAAGAAAATAGATCTAATCAAAAGAAGCTCCTTTTGAAGAGGGTTTTGATGGCACAAATTCTGGTTTTCTAACTCTTTAAATTAGTCTCTTCTATTTCAGTATTGAGAACCTATCACTTATTAACTCACTTTTCTAACCAAGCGATGGTCAAAATCAAAAACTTTGCCAAATTTGACAAAGTTTTGTGCAGATTTATTATCTAATCTAGAAGAATAAGATTAAGTAGTAGTGATTATCATCGTGTTAGAAGATCTTCCTTCCTTAAAAAGGAGTTCTCATAGTGAAGTCTTTATTTTTAGTGGAATTAGGTTTAACATGAGAAATTATAGCATTATCAATTTCTAAAAGATATCTAAATGAGAAAGCATTTCCATAATCTATTGAATTTCCATTTCTTTCACTAGGAGGCTACAAAAGCTACATTTTTAGCTCACTTGCTAGTGATTCTTGCTTGGCTCACTCAATTCCTCCATCCTTTAAACAATGATCATCATGCTAAGTTAGTTCAACTATATTCTTCCTCTTACTCCTATTCTATCCACTGCTTTTATTGGTTGTATTCTCATGATTCTATTCTCTCTTATTTTGTTAAAATTATATGAAAATAAATTATTTAAAAAAAAACTCTTATCATAAGAAAAAAAGGTCTTTCCGTGGCTAGCCATCAATAACAAAATCCTCATAAAAGGAACTAGAACACCCTCTTGGCTTGCCCCTTACTTTTGCGGCCAGAGAAAACTATGGACCGCTTATACATTATTTATCCCTTTCTTTTACCATTCCTTATTCTTGACTTCTCAATTTAAAGTATGAGCATCCTAGAGACAACAGCTGATCTAGAAGAATTCGAGAACTCATTGGGCTGTTATGGTTAAAAATTACTTCTTGGCATATATGAATGGAAAGCAATTGAAAGTTTTCTCCAATAAGATAACTTTTAAGTATTCAAATTTATCAAATTACTTATTATTAGCTAGTCCAAATTTGCACTCAATGAGATTTTTCTAACCTCTATGTTCACTGAATAGTGTATTTTAGCATTCTTTTTACCTTCTAGTTTTTATTCACCTCCACCCTTTTTCTTTTTCCTTTTTTTTAATGTTTCTTTATCTTGGGCCTTTTTTACACTACTTACAGTCCCTTAAATAAAAGTGGATTTCATATTTTCTCAACCCTTCTCTCAAGAAACAAAAGGGGATCACATGAGCCCATTACTCATTATACGATAACCATTTGTAAGTATACTCAATTTTCATCATTATTGCAATTGATGCAATAATTGAAAAAATAACAAATTATGGAATATAGAGGGAGCCAATGGGAATATGCTAAGAAAATAGTGGGCATAAGTCATGCACTGATGCTTAGCCCAAGCATTTCTTGCTCATCCATTATAGAAAGGTGGTAATGGTTTGGAGCCATATCAAGATATACCTAGATTTTTGCATTGTTTTTTATTATTTTTTTCTTTTATGGTAGAAGATGCCCATAGGCAATGGGCCACATAATATGGAATAGTCTTCTCCTATATACCAATAAGCCTACCAAGCTTAGTGAAGTTGAGATTTGAACTAGGGCTTTTAATAGGAACACTACAAGACATGGCCAACTTGGTAAGTTGGAATCTTCGAGTTGCTTAATGATGTGTCATAGAAATGCTTGTGACATGATTAGCATAATGCTTTCTAAGGTTATGTAAGCAACGTTAGCGGAACCATTCCAACCAGCCTGGTATTGGATGTATTGAGCCATATTGGTAGCAGACTAGAATGGTTCTAGCCTTCATAATAAGAAACCTGATAGTAAGGGAGAGAGGAATAAAGAAAGAGAGGAAGAGAGAGAGAGAGGAGGGGGGAGGAAGGGCTCCGCCCTCTAATTCCTCTATTTTATTTAAAACATGGGTTTTAAATGGGCCCTTTTTTTTTATTTTGAAGAATTTAACTGAAGTCTGCAGCACCCTTGCCAAGTTTATTAAATTTTTTAAAATAAAAAAGGTTTTTTTTATTTTATAAAAATTATGTGAGACCGGCAAGAGTATTGCTGATTTCACTTAAATTCTTGAAAATAATAAAAGCGACCCCTCCGAGAACCCTATTTCAAATGAAATAGGGGAACCAAATGGCAGAGCCCTTCCTCCGCCACTCTATAGCCCTCCACCGACCATCCACCACCCTTCCTTTCTCCCCCTCCCTTCCTCTCTCTCATTCTCCCTCTCCCCCACCCTTTCTGCTGTGTTGGTAAAAATCAGCATGGAATGGTATGAAGGTGTACCAAACCATGCCACCGAACAATCGATATGGGCTAAGATACCAACATGTATGCAAGATAGTCTTCATATTGGGGGAGGGCTACACACTATTGTGTAGACCACTAAAAGAGTCTTAATATTTATTCTTGAAGCTCCATTTCCAAGAAAAAGAGTATGTAAAGAAATTGAGAAAAATTGCGGCACTTTATCATTTCTTCAAAGACTTTTTCCTATCCGCACTAATAAAAATGCAAACTACTTGACCTTTGAGCCTACATCTTTATGGAGCATTACTATTTGTAAACCAATTAGGCATTCTATATTATTTTAATCACTCCTATGAATTGAATTCTTACTTAAGAGAGACAAATAGGGGGACTACATTAGCTAAAAATAGGATTGTATTTATTAGACCAAATCATAGTCATCTGTTATTCCTCTCACATGATTACTGTCATTCATGCTTTCTCTCATATGCATTGAACATATTGACACCAATATGCATAAGGTTAGATTACCACAAGGATTGGACAAACTTAAACAAACTTAAGCACTAACAGTCATCGATCTAGATTCTTTTAACTAATTTAGAATTAGGACTGAATTTTTGGCATGTTGTTGTCATAGATCAATTATCAATGAAGAAAACCTTTTTCTTGTTTAACCTAAAAGCTATTGAGATGCTTTAACCTAGCTATATATAACTTTTGTTCTTATTATGGAATGCAGAACCATCCCGAACTGAATGATTTAGGACGTTCCGAGCCATCCCGATGGCAAACTAGGATAGTTCGGTCGAGAAAAATGGCACACCGAATGAGGGATAGGAAAAGAGAGGGAGAGAGAGAGAGAGAGAGAGAAGAGGGGAGGGAGAGATGGCATGATGCTGTCGGAGGGCCGTAGAGGCCTCCACAACTCAACATCGCTCAATAGGACATCTAATTAAGCTAGAAAGAGAGAGAGGGGTGGAGCAACCATACCAAAGGAAGGAGCAGCCGGTGGAGGGGCTATCAAAAGGGGCTAGGTGGCCATCGGGTGGTGAAAAATGTGTGGACAGAGTCATAGCCATAGAACAGGGGTGGTCGCCTATGCTCACTCATCGATTTTTTTTTAAAAAAATGAAGATGAAGGCAAATCCATTGTCGGCTTCACTATTTGAGATTTTTTAAAAAAATCAAAAATAAATAGAAAAGCCTAAATTGCTGGCTTCATTGTTTGAGATTTTCTTAAAAAACTAAAAAACCCAGTGAAGCCGATAATGGGTTTGCTAGCTTTATTGAAATTGGGATTTTTAAAAAAATCATGAAATAGGGATAATCGCTTCTATTTTACGCTCGCGGCATCGGAGCCTACAATTATGCCATCCGACAGCCTCTCTGGTAGCTTCCTCTCCCTCTTCTTTTCCTACCCCCTCTCTCTATCTCGACCGAGGATCATGAATGAAGTGGAGCCTTGGTGGCCCTCCAGGTGCACCGACGACTCACCTATGGCCACCATCGGCATCTTCTCCAACCACACTCTCCCTCCCCTTCCCTCCTCCCTTCTCTCTCTTTTCCTCCTCTTGGTTCGCTTCTCCATGTTGGTTTGCACCGGTCCGATCCAGTATGGACCCATACCAAACCGTATCACCAATCGGCTGGCATGGGTTCCAATACCAAGTCCGCGAATCTTGGTTCTTATGTTACTAATTGGATCATGATTAAGCAAAAGTTTATTAATTGAATGTATCATACTGTACTTCATTCTTGTGGTTCGCCCATCCCAATATATTTATCTTTCTAAAAGCAGTTTAGAAAAGCATTGAATGACATACTTGGTAGTACCAAAATTTTTTGATAAAAGAAATTAAAGCATAGGACTTATGCATGCCATAATGTAACATATGGTTGCTTAGTTTTAGATGTGAAGTAATTCAACAGCAAAAAAAAATTCTTAAATTTGAAAAGGAGGAAAAAACCTAAGATGAGAAAGCAGGGTCAAAGAGCAAAAGGGTTGTTCAATACAACCTTAATTTCTTAAGTTTATGTAGGGGAAATGAAATGGATGTTTATGATGATGCAATCTTATCTAATGTCAAAGAAGTTAAAAGCACGAGACATGTTATTCATTTCTTTGGGACATAACAAGATTACTCAAGATTGCATTAGAAATACTATGTATCCAACAATTGGACTTACTAACTCATCAAATAAGTATGTACATGTTTACCTTCTTTGAATACATTATCTCACCTTTTTACCATAAGAGAATATGATGATATATTAGACCTTACATAGAAAAATAATTAGAAAAGATAAAAACCGCCATATCAAAACAAATCACAAAGCTATTTATATATGACACTTGCAACTCTTCTTGCACAATTTGTAAGAGTTTTCTATATAATGGTTGTTGATACACCCTAAGTTAGATTGTCCACCGTGGTGCCAGCAACCCAATGGTAACTTGACATATGTCCTTGGTAGAGGGTGATGGAGCAATCGTCCAGGCTCGGCCACCTAATCTTTTATGTTAAAAGAAATGATCACATTAATCCAATGATCAAACTAAGAGCCTTTATATAATAGGTCCACAAATAAAAACTTCCTAAGTTACCCTTATTACAATATAAGACAACTAACCAAGGATAAGATATGAAAGATAAATAAGGCAATATAAAATATCTAAAAATAACAAAGTCTCAACACTCCCCCTCAAGTTGAAGTATATAGATCTTGCAAATCTAGCTTGAAGCAATAACTCTGAAAAGATTGTTTGGAGAGTGCCTTAGTAAATATATCTGCAGTTTGATCAGTTGAGCGAACAAATGGTGTGGTTGCCAGCTTCTTGAGAATAGCGTCACGAACAAAATGGTAGTCCACTTCAATATGTTTAGTCCGCTCATAGAAGATAGGATTTAAGGCAATATAGATGGCTAATTGATTATCACAGAACATTTTCATAGGTGTAGAATAAGAAAAGCCAAGTTCAAGTAAGAGATTTTTAACCACATGAGTTCTCCAACTATATGAGCTATAGCACGATATTCGGCTTTTGAGCTAGAATGAGCGATAATACTCTGCTTTTTGCTTTTTCAAGTAACTAAATTGCAACCTAAGAAGGTGCAATAACCAATAGTGGAACATCTATCTTCACATGATCCTGCCTAATCAATATCAGTAAAAGCAATAAGCTGATACTGACCATTCTTGTTATAAGTAAGCCCTTTTCGAGGGCAACTCTTTAGATATCTTAACACCCGACATGCAACTTCTCAATAAAAAATCTAAGTACATCCATAAACTGGCTCAGAACACTAACAGTGAATGAGATATCGAGCTGAGTCATAGTAAGATAGATCAACTTGCCAATTAGCTACCTATAGCATGTACAGTTTCCAAATAAATCATCATCTTCAATTGTCAGCTTAAGGCTAGAATCTATTGGAGTTTCAGCAGGTTTGGAATCTAGCATACCAGTTTCTTATAATAAATCAAGAGTATACTTGCGTTGAGATAGATTTAGTGAGTTCTTCGTATGAACAACTTCAATATCAAGAAAGTAGTGCAGTGATCTAAAATCTTTTATCTGAAATTTATCCTTAAGCCACTATTTAGTCCAAGCAATCATCTATAAGTTATTTTCTGTCACAATGATATCATCAATATAAACCACAAGTATAACCATACTATTATCTCGACAACATAAAAATATAGAATGATCAGCATAGCACTAGATAAAACCACATTAACCAATGGTTTTGCTGAATTTATCAAATTAGGGCCTTGGTGACTGCTTAAGACAATAGATAGCTCGTTGCAGTCTGCATACTTTCTTATCCTCCCCCTGAACTACATAACCTGGATATTGATCCATATACACTTTTTCTTCTAGTTCATCTAGAGAAAGGCATTTTTAACATCTAGTTGATGAAGAGGCCAAGCTAGATTTGTAGCAAGAGAGAGAATTATTCTTACAGAGTTTAGCCAAGCTATAGGTGAGAAGGTTTCAAAGTAATCTATCCCATATATCTATGTGAATTCTTTGGCAACAAGTCTTGCCTTTAGTCTCTCAACAGATTTTGACTGTATACACCCAATGACATTTCATAGTTTTCTTTCCAAGAGGTAAAAGTAAAAAGAGTCCAAGTATTTCTGGACAGCAATGCCTTCATCTCATTATCCATTGCAACCTTCCACCCTAGTATAACAATAGCTTCTGCAAATTAGGGTTTGAATGGAAGGGAGAGAGAAGAGGGGCGATGATAGCTAGGTTAGGAAGAGAGGGAGGTATCTAGGGTTTGATGAACCTATTCTAATACCATGTTGAAAGACTTGATCACATTAATCCAGCGATCAGACTAAGGGCCTTTATATAATAAGTACATAAATAAAAACTTTCTAAGTTACCCTCTTTATAATACAAGCACAAGACAACTAATCAAAGATAAGATAGGAAAGATAAATAAGATAATATAAAATAACTAAAAATTAGAAAGTCTCAATATTTTACAACTATGCTGGAGAAGTTCTAGAGCCTTCTACATGCAAGACGACAAACGGTCCAGCTACTCACTCCATTCCCTCCACTAAACAAGATCCATAATCTTAATAGCCTCCAAACGTGCATGCCGTTATTCTTTGATAGTCAAAAAACATCCTGATGGTTGTTACTCCCTGGCGAATGGCACATGGCCCCAAAGGCAACTAGTAGCCAGCTTCGTCTATAAAATCTTTTTCCTTTGGGACTCTCTAGGTAAGGAAACACCTACTTTGCATGCCCTCTCCCAGAGACAGACTCCATATGCATTGAAATTTGACTCTCTTATAGAGCTCTGAGTTCTTTGTTCTCCACCCTTTACCCACCATTCTCCACTCTCCATAGTCGACTTTCCACTCTTCATACTCGAAACCACCTCTCATCTCCATCGACTACTCAAACCTTTTCTATTTGCTTCCGTGAGAGACTGAATTGGGCATCAGAGGGTCCACTATCGGAAAACCCCTATTGGGGATAAAATAGCTCCTACCGAAGTCCAATCGGATATCCGATCTTAGTATGGTGCTATTTGGAGTAGTAATGGTTGAGTCTAAACTTTAGTTAAGCTGCTTCTCCATCAGTCTAGTCCTGAAAGGTCGACCTTCAGTCCTTATACTTCTCTGCACCAACCCTCTCAGCTCTCTCAACAACTGCAGAACCCATCGAAAATGTGCTGAACTTCAGCCAGATAAACTTAAGCTATGAAAGAAGTTGCCATTCGATTGGTCCTGATCCCTGGCTCGAGATAGACAACTGGCCCTCCACCAAGTATCAAATCCCAATAGGATTATCTTGAGGGTGGCCAAATTTCTTCACTACATATGATAGATCTCACCAATTTTACATCAGGGACTCCGGCCAGCCAAACTCCTCTCCAACCAAATTTCTCTCCAGCTAAATTTCTTTCAAGTCAAATTTTTCTCCAGCCGAATTTCTTTACTCCACCTTAGGGATTGCAGATCTTGGCAGCTCTATACTAAGTACTTCGGATAGACGAATTCAAGTCAGTAAGAAGACTTCATCATCAACATAAGTCCGATCCTCAACTTAGAGTAAGCAATGGTCACTTGAGGAGCAACAAATCTTAGTATTCGCCCATCCTAGCTTCAAGTCAATCTTGGATCTCCGCTATCCCGGCTGAACTCCTTTAAGAAAGCCTAGCTGTAGTTCTCATTAAAGAGCCTACCGTCTCCTCTCTGGCCTCAAGTTTGAATGTTCACATCCGCTCTTGGCCAACCTTAAAGGCGGCTGAGTTTCTGAAAGTTGTCAAAAGCAGCACCAACAAGATCCAAGCTCAGAACCTGGTTGCAAACTCGCCATCATCAATGTAAAGGCCGACCTTCAAAGCTCGATCAGTCCAACCTCCAACAAATGAAATCCAACCATCGATAAATCATGATAAAATGATAACCCACTCTCTATAATAAACTCTAAGTGGTCCAAATAGCCTTCTGACATTCTATTATGGCTGTCACCATCATTCTATTATAGGCTCCACCTATATAAGGGATCCTCCAAGATACGTTTCTCTAAGCTCTCCTCTCTGCTCTAATTTTTTTTGAATACTTCATTCTTATTGATCAGAGAACTAACTTGACCATCAGAGAATCCTATCGGAGCCAACTCCAGTCATGACTTCATTTTGCAAGTCTCATTAATGGCCTCATCTTTTTTAGCTCTAGCAAACTTTGACATCCGTACGTTTTCTATACCAACAGGATTGATGCTAGAGGAAGGAATTTTGAGCCTTTGTTCTTAAAAGAGTATCCAATCAAGCTCATCTTCTTCCTCTCTTCTACTTTTTTTACTAATCTTTCTTTGTTCTAGTGAGATGCCTCTCAGGAAGGCTCCTTCCTAGCGATCCACCGCCTATGCTACCCGATCTAACTCGAAACCAACAGATCCACCCATTCCAGCTCCCTTGCCTGCACCTCAACCTCCACCAACAGCAGTGGTGAATATGGAGCAGTTCAACCTATTGATGCAGCAAGTTAGAAGCCTCATAAAAGCAATGCAGGCCATGCAGTAGGTTCCAACACTAATACCATCGGAGAAACCATCACTGGAGCACTGAGATCCGACATGAGAAGATCCACCTGGGTAAGTCAGCCGATAACCCCTGAAAAAAAGAAGCAGAGAGCGGAGAGCCCCAGTTCCAAGCATGACTCCACCCCCAAAAGGTTTTTATCCTCATTCAGCCAATCGCACTTCGAGATTCATGATCGAGATGATATTCTCGATCAAAAGCTTCAGAAAATGAGCCAACGGATTGAAGAACTTCACCATGCTGCCCCCATCCACAATGATGATATCTGCATCGACCCTCCATTCTTCATCCAGATCATGCAGGAGCCCATCCTGTCGAACTTCAAACTTTCTTAATTTGAGAGTTACGATAAAACCTCAAACCCCATCGACCATCTCAAAGCCTTCAGGACTATGATACTGCTCCATGGTGCACTTGATGCTATTCTATGCCAAGCCTTCCCCTCCATCTTGAAGGGAGCAGTAAGAAAATGATACTCGGATCTTAAATCGAATACCATCTTTTCCTTTGACCAATTAAGCCACCAATTCATGGCTCATTTTGTCAGTAGTAGGCATCAAAGACGAGATTCAAACTCCCTTGTTAATATTAAGTAGAAAGAAGTATAGTTCATTCGAGCATATGCCAGCCATTTCAACACTACTACACTAGAGGTTCGCTACTTGGACCAGCCTGTTGCTACGGTCGTGCTAAAAGGCAGCCTTTTGAAGAATGCTATTTTTTTTTAGAGAAGAAATATCCCCAAGACTTTGCCAACATGCTGGCTCGGACGGAGGGTTATGCCCGGGTGGAGGAAGCTTTTAATCTTTGGATGAAGAGACCGTAAGAGAGTGGCAAGCAGAAGAATCTAGCAAGTCTGCACTTGAAGAAAAGTCGAGTGAAGCTCGACTGTGCTCTAGAACTTTAGAGTGCAAATGAGCCTGAACTCCACCTTGAGCTCGTCGACCAAGAAGCCTAGATTGAAGGATGTAGCAAAACTCCTCCACAGAAGATTTTATTACTACTCTTCTCTCAACACTCCATCCAAGTACTGATGAAAATCAAGGAGCAATTGTCGAGTCTGAAAAAGATGTGTTCTCACCTAAGCAAGTGCAATCCCAATAAGTACTTTCTGTATCATCATGATCATGATCATGATACTGAGGAATGCATCCAGCTCCAAGACGAGATTGAGCTGATTAGACAAGATCATCTGGGCTGATTTCTACGATATCAACTTGAAAGGAGAGAAGATTGGCCAAGAGCCCTGCCCCAATTAGAGCCACCTCGAAGGGATAAACCAATCATCAATACGATCGATGGGGGACATCGGCAAGAGGAGGCCAGTGGATCAATGGAGGGAGTGAAGAAGCAGAAAATCGAGGAACTCATTGCTTTCATTGAAGAAGATGCACAAGGGTTTAGTTTCCACATAATGACATTGTTGTAGTCAATCTAAAGATCGCTGATTATGATGTACGCTACATTTTGGTTGATAATGAAAGCTTAGTTGATGTTTTATTTTATGATGCTTTCTCTAAAATGTCCATACCTGATAGTCGATTGGGACCTATAAACTTTCTATTGGTAGGATTCATCAGTGATGCCATACCAATTGAAGGAATAATTATTTTACCAATTGTGGTAGGTCGGTACCCAAAGCAATCTAGAGCTTAAGTTGATTTTCTTATGGTAAAAGCTCCCTCCACCTATAATGCAATTCTTGGCCAACCTGATTTGAATGCACTTTGGGCTGTGGTCTCAACTTACTATTTGAAGATGAAGTTCCTGATAGGACATGGAGTTGGAGAGGTCAAAGGAGATCAAACTCTGGCACGACATTGCTACACAATTGCTGTGTAAGAAGAAAAGTAGCTAGACCTTTGTCCAATGGATGGACTTGATGCCCATGACGACTTGATTGAAAAGCTAGGAAAATCGATTGATGATCTCGTTGCAGTCTTTTTAAATGATGGAAATGAAGACCATACTATTCAGGTTGGCTCCAACCTGAGAGAAGTCAGAAAGTAGCTCATCACCTTTCTACGGAGGAATGTAGATGTCTTTGCTTGGATCCCTATAAATATGCCTATGATTGATACTGAAGTAATGGAACATTGCTTGGGTGTAGATCTCAAATGCTTACTCGTGAAGTAAAAGAAGCGTAGCTTTGCATCCAAGCGGTAGAAGGCAATTATGGACCAAATTGATAAGCTCCTCAAGGCCAAGTTCATCTAAAAAGTCTCTTACCCAAATTGGATCGTCAATATGATTCTCATCAAGAAGATGAATATTAAGTGGAGGATGTGTATAGACTTCATCGATCTAAATAAGGCCTGCCCAAAGGACAGCTATCCTCTACCTAGAATTGATCAACTAGTGGATGCAACCTCGAGCCATAAGCTCCTCACTTTTATGGATGCCTTTTTCGGCTATAACCAAATTTGAATGACATCAGAAGAGGAAAAAACTGCTTTTTATTACTGATCATGGTCTTTGTTATTACAAGGTTATACCCTTTGGACTTAAAAATGCAAGTGTAATGTACCAACGCCTGATGAATAAGATCTTCAAGAAGCAGATCGACTGCAACATGGTGGTTTATGTAGATAACATGCTTGTCAAGAGTCGATCTTCAATAAATCATATTACTGACCTTAAGGAGACATTCAACACACTCTGAAAGTACAAAATGAAGCTGAATTCAACCAAGTGCGCTTTCGAAGTAACTTTGGAAAAGTTCTTAGAATTCATGGTGTCAAGGCACAGCATCAAGGTAAATCCTAAAAAGATTCAAGCCATCCAAAAAATGACAGCCCCGAAAATAATAAAGGAAGTCCAACGCCTAACGAAAAATATTATAGCTTTGAATCACTTCATTTTGAGGTCGGAGAAATGTTGCATGCCCTTCTTCCAAGTGCTTAAGCAACCAAAGAATTTCTTTTGGATCTCTAAATGTCAGCAAGCATTTATAGAGTTAAAGAACTACCTCAGCTCACCTCCTCTTCTTGCCAAGCTCGAACCTGGCGAAGAGTTGTTCCTGTACTTGGCAGTATCTCTCGCAGCCATTGGAGCTGTTCTAATCAGGAAAGAGGCAAAAATTTAAAAGCTGATCTACTATATAAGTCGGATTCTGAGGGATGTAAAAATATGGTACACTAAATTAAAAAAACTAACCTATGCCTTGTTGATTTCAACAAGAAAACTCAGACCCTATTTCCAAGGGCACATAATGATACTTTTTGCAGATCAACCAATAAAAGCTATTCTTCACCGACCAGATACTTTTGGAAGAATAGCAAAATAGGCAATTAAACTCACGGAGTTCGACATTAAGTTTCAACCTCGATCGTCTATTAAAGCTCAGATACTAGCCAATTTTGTAGTAAAATGTACCATCCCAGATGAAGCCAAACCTGAACAATCGGCATTTCTAGTCCACAACTAACCTCCTCTGAAGAGAAAGCGGATCTCCTTGAAGACTTCTGGGCCTTGTATGTTGATGGTTCATCTAATGCAGATAGAGCAGGCATAAGCATGATTCTAATTAATCCGAAAGAAGTTGTAGCTGAATATGCTCTATGCTTTGAGTTTTCTGCAACTAATAATGGAGCAAAATATGAAGCCCTGATTGCAAGACTGAAAATGGCTAAAGAATTGGGGATAGATCATGTGAAGATATATAGTGATTCTCAATTGGTGATGGGACAAATTAATGGTAACTATAAAGTTCGAAAAAAAAGTATGAAGAAGTACATGGACAAAATAAGAAGTTTAACCTCGGCTTTGATAGTTTTGACATTCAACAGATACCTAAAATAGAAAATGCAAGGGCTGACCTTTTATCCAAGTTGTCTACTCTGGTCCCAGATGAATTGCCAAAAGGAGGTTTTCTTTGAAGTTCTCCAGCATTCGAGTTCAGAGGAGTCCCAGACCATAATTAGGGATGGCAAAATCGATCTGATCCGATGAGTATGCACCCTACCCAAATTCAGTCAAACACGAAAAATAGAATTTGATCGGATTTAGGTCTGGGGAAAACCCAAATACTGTAGCATGGGTATGGGTAGGGTATGGAAAGTGTTGTTTTCTATCCGAACCCAAATCCAAACTCGACCTGAACCTATGGGAATGGGTAATATCCGAACCCATACCTGAATATATTCATGATCTATCTCTATATATAAATATTTAATTTATAATTAATATGGTATTTATATTAGTTTCATCAATTATTAAATAGTATTTGTATATTTTTTCACTTAATATTTGTTTATTTTTTTGGGTATGGGGTAGGTATGAGTTGGGTATGAGAAAATGGGTTACCCATGGGTATCCCCGAACCCATTAGGTATAGGGATGGGTATCTCTTTTCTTATCCGATTGGATATCAGGTAGGGTTTGAATATAGGATATTAAGTTTGGGTTTGGAGATGGATAGTATAATATCCTACCTAAACCCTACTCATTGCCATTCCTAACCATAATGCAAGTAGATCCTAAGCCCAACTAGATTGATCTATTGATCCTTTATCTTAAAGATGACATTCTCCCCAGAGATTCAAAGAAAGCTCAAAAATTGAGGAATCGGACCTTCCATTATGTTTTGTATGAGGACAAATTGTATAAGAAATCTTACTTCTTGCCACTTCTCAAGTGTCTTCAATCATCTGAAGCTGATTATGCCTTAAGAAAAGTTTATGAAGAAATATATGGAAACCATCTTGAAGCTAGGTCATTATCTTATAAACTACTCCATCAAGAATACTACTGGCCAACCATGCAACAGGATGCGACCGATTATTTCAGAAAATATGATCGATGCCAAAAGAATGCTAATATTCAAAGACAACCGACTTTCCAACTCACACCCCTAAGTGCTCCATAGCCATTCGCACAATGAGAAATGGATATACTTGGACCATTTTTCATTTAATCTAAATAGTGAAAATTTTTTTTGGTGGTAGTGGACTACTTCACCAAGTGGGTTAAGGTCGAACCCCTAACAAAAATCACTAAGGCCAATGTGCAGGACTTCATCTGAAGGTCAATAGTATGCAGATTCAGCCTACCTCGAAGTTTAATTATAGATAATGGACACCAGTTTGTAGATGGAAAGTTTGTCAAGTTCTATTAAAATTTGAATATCTTCCATCATTTCACATCTATGGCCCATCCTCAAGCAAATGGTGAAGCCAAAGTGACCAATAGAATTCTGCTGCAAGAAATAAAGGCCAGACTTAAGCAAGCCAAAGGAACATAGGTGGACGAATTTTATCATGTGCTTTGGACTTACACAACCACCTAGAGGTTACCAACTGGAGAGACTCCATTTGCCCTATTATTCGGGACTACATACCAGTTGAACTTGGACTTCTATCAGCATGAGTTAAAACCTTTGATGAATGGAATAATTCACAAAATCTCAGAGCAAATTTTGATCTATTGGAGGAAAAGTGGGAGAAGGCCTAAATTTGAATGGCAACTTACAGACAGAAGGTGGCACGGTATTATAACTCCAGAGTCAAAAGTAAAATCTTTAAAATCGAAGATCTGGTGCTACGACGAGCAGACATCTCACAGTCACAAAATTCAAGTAAGCTCGCTTAAAATTAGGGAGGCCCTTATGAGATCATAGAAATTGTCTAATCGAAAACTTACCATCTGAAGGAGCTTGGAGGGGTAATACTCCCACGATCCTGAAACTCGAAGAATTTACGAATGTATTATTAATAACCTCACTTCAATAACATTTCTTTATCTTAACATTCCTATTTTTGATGTAAATTAGAAGATGGTAGGAAATTATTCAACCAAATTTCATTCCTAAACAGAGTAAAAGGCCGCCAATTTTTAAACAGAAGGTTAACCTCATCTTAATGAGGATGAAGGCCTTTAGTTCTTAAATAGGAGATAACGGAGAGAGGCCCTCTCAACGGCCCATTTGTGCTCCGATAATCTTGTTAGGAATAGAAGGTAAACTTCATTCTAATAAGAATAATAACCAACCACATTAGGAATAGAAGGTGGATCTCGTCCTGATATGGATGAAGAATCTTACGAGCGATTGAAGGCCTCTGATTCTTAAACAAGAAGTAATGGAAAGAGACCCTCTCAACGGTCCTTTTACACCTCGGCAATCTTGTTAGGAATAGAAAGTGAACCTCATCCTAGTAAGGATAATAGCCAACCATGTCAGGAACAGAAGGTGGACCTTGTCCTGATATGGATAAAGATCCTTATGAGAGATTGATGACCTTCGATTCTTAAATAGGAGGTAATGGGGAGAGGCCCTCTTAACAGTCCATTTACATCCTAGCAATCTTATTAGGAACAAGAGGTGAACCTCATCCTAATAAGAGTAACAGCCAACCATATTAGGAATAGAAGGTGGATCTCATCCTGACATAGATGAAGATCCTTACGAGTGATTGAAGGCCTCCAATTCTTAAACAGAAGATAATGGGGAGAGGCCCTCTTAATGTTCTTTTGTGCTCCAGCAATCTTATTAGAAATAGGAGGTGAACCTCATCCTAACAAGAATAATAGTCAACTATGTCAGGAACAAGAGATGAACCTCGTCCTGACGTGGATGAAGATCCTTACGAAAGATTGAAGGCCTTGGATTCTTAAACAGGAGGTAATGGGGAGAGGCTTGTGCCCCAACAATCTTGTTAGGAGTAGAAGGTGAATCTCATCCTAACAAGGGTAATAGCCAACCATGTCAGAAATAGAAGGTGGATCTTGTCTTGATATGGATAAAGATCCTTACGAGGGATCAAAGGTCTTCGATTCTTAAACAAGAGGTAACGAAGAGAGGCCCTCTCAATAGCTCTTTTATGTCCTAACAATCTTGTTAGTAATGGAAAGTGAACCTCATCCTAACAAAGATAATAGTCAACCACGTCAGGAATAGGAGGTGGACTTCATCCTGACGTGGATGAAAATTCTTATGAGGAATTGAAGGACTCCAATTCTTAAATCGAAGGTAACGGAGAGAGGCTCTCTCAATGGTCCATTTGTGTCCCGACAATCTTGTTAGAGATAGGAGGTGAATCTCATCCTAATAAGGATAATAGCCAATCATGTCAGAAATAGGTGGACCTCGTCCTGACGTGAATAAAAGATTCTTATAAGGGATGTGAATATCAGTTCTTAAACAAGAGGTTAACCTCATCCTAATGGGGGTAAAAGCCGACCTCGTAATGAATGGAAGGAGGACCTTGTCCTGATGTGGGAGAAGACCATCGCAAAGGACACAAAAATCTTGATTCCTAAACTAGGAGGCTAAACGAGTTTGGAAGATTGTTGCTCATAAATAAGAGGGACACTTACGAGATGTTGGGTGAGATTATCATTCCAAAATAACATCAACATCAGACACAGCACAAGAGTAAAGAGTTTCATGAATATTAAATCAAAAATAAGACACAAAGATGGTTGAAAAAAGTATGATTTCATTTATATTAAAGTTTAGTACAATAAGTCTCTAAGACCCATTATAAAAAAAAAAAGAAGAAAGAGAATAAGACGAAGTCCTATTCAAACTTCGGACTATCCACCCCAACCATTATAAGGGAATGCTTCAAATCATTAACCTTCAATCGCTGCTATACTTTCGCCGAGCAGCTTTTGAACCCTTCTTATATTCTCTTCAACCTCCCTCAGTCTTTTCTGCAGAACCTTGGATTCGGCCTCAGCATCCTTCATGCATTCTTGTTATAAACTATTTGGATCTTAAGTTGAAGGAGTTCGGTCTTGCTTTTTTTGTAGATCCCCGAAAGATCTCCCAAGATTCTCTTCAGAGATGTGACCTCCTCTAGATTCCCGCTTAGGCCGGCCTGGGCCTTGTCAACCAACTATTTTTGAAGCCACATCACATCGACATTTGCCATTTTGAGCTTTTTCTTAAGATCGTTGATTTGTCCGTACCATCCAATCTAGTAGGTCTCATACGCCACCTCAGCATCATTCAATTGCTTTTGGAGGTCGGAGAATTTCTTCGACCAGTCCCACCCATATTCTACTTGACTCTGAGCTCAGGCCGAGCTCCTCTCCAACTAGATAATCTTTTCTCTTGCTTCACGAAGCTCAGTCTCAAGAGAGCAAATCTTCACAGTTGAAGTCCAGGCTCTTTCACTAGCAAGCTTCTTCGCCTACTTAATCTCCTCAAATAAATGATATTTTTTGGCGGTGTACGTACTCTTTGAAAAATTGCTTGGATGACTAGTGAAGGCAGTTGATCTCGACAGCAACCTCAGCATAATTCTTCTTAGATTTTTGAAGTTCATCTTCAGTCTTTTTCAATTTTTTGCTGATTTGACGAACTTCCTTCCTTAAGTTCTTGACATGAGCCGGTGGTTCCGCTTTGACTAGAGACTACGTTTGATATATAAACGTATCACAACATAAAGGTATGATGAAAAAGAAAATTCTATTTCATTAACTAAAATATTTGAGTACATGAAGGGTAGAAGAACAAGAAAAAATACAATTGTTAAAAATCTCCGACCTCCAGAGGTGGGACAGCGGATGAGTTCGGTGCATCCTCGGTAGGCTCCAGCTCTCTAGCAAATTCAAATGTCGTAGCGGTGGGCTCGGCAGATGGAAGATTGATGCCTCCTTGTCAGAGGATTCTCCCACCAAAAAGCCAAGATCTAGCTTGAGGAATTTCTTGGCTACCTTCCTTTGATAGAGCTCGAACCCTTTGATGAAGGCTTTCCTGGTGAACTTGATCTTTATGTCTTCTAGTTTTTTTGAAGTCTTGAAATCCAAGATAGATTGTTCTTTGGCTTTAGCAATTCGCCTTTCCCCTTTAGCAATTTCAACCTCTGCCTTCTTCCACTTCTCTGCCTCCGAAGCTTTCCTTCATCTCTGCCGAGTCTTGTTCGGCGCTTCTAAGTGCCCATTGGAGATACTTAACTTTAGCAAAACTCTCCTTCAGCAGGTAGTCAACCTTGTCTTGTATTCTTCATGTATCTTCATAGCCTCCAAGGTCTCAGCCTTTGGAATGTTGATCGTCCTGATATTGGTGATCAATTGGTTGCCCACCTGTAAATGATGAAGTCAGTTGTGCTGCAAGAAGAACACATGGATAAATTTAAAAAAGGGGGGGGGGGGTAAGGCAGTTACCTCGAGGAAAGTCTTGAGAGAGTCTTTCGTCCATTACTTAAGGTTGGTGATGACAATCTTATCCACGATGTTCAGCAGAATGCACCCATCAACCAGGAACTTGATGACTTTCTAATCATCAAAAGAGGCATTCTCCTAGTCGATGATGTTGCCATTGGATTCCCTAGAGTTTTACTAAGGCCAAGCTTTCCTGACAACTATATTCTTCTTCTTCTTTCCTACCTCCCTTTCCTTTTCGATAGGAGGCACCGGGATGGGGACCTTGGCAGATAGACTCGAGGTCGTTGGAGGCACTATAGACTTAAGGGCAGAAGCGATTTGAGCGGAAGCGACCGAGCTTGAATTATTGACCTTTGTCTACTTAGATGATTCTTCGGATGCATTGCCCTTCCTTTTGTGGGCCTGAAGTTTCTGGGATAGTCGCTTCAATTCCTCCGGAGTCATCTCTGCGGCAGTAGAAAAGTTGAGGTTAAAAAAAAAATAAAATAGTTAATGAGACATGAATGTATACCTACCGGATTGAAGGAACTTACGTCGAGGTTAAACAGGATCTGATCATGTAATAAGTTGAATAATAAGGGAGCTTTGTAATTCCTTAATGTGTTAGCAGAGTCGAGGTCCTCCCTTTCTAACCCTGGAGCTCTGCAGATCGAGTCCCTTAACTAACCTCAGGAAGAAAGCCCTAACTCTAAGGATGGATAAGAAATGAAGAAAAATTTCTCCTTTCAGTTGTGAATCGAAGAAGGGGTGCCTTTGAGCAACCCCTTCTTGCCAAACTAAGAGAATAGGTACCATCAGTCTTTAGCAAAAGGGTGTCACTTAAAAGTAAAAAAGGTTTGAAACAAAGAGTTTATAAGATGAATTTCGACCGAAAGATAGAGGACTAAGAATCCTACAACGAACCTAAAGGAATTCGGAACCATCGATCTAAGGGATATATCTAAGAAATGAAAAAAGGCTACAACAAAAGGAAGGATCGAAAGTTGCAGTCTGACATAAAGAGCTTCGGAGTATAAGTAGAGAGCACAAGCTCGGCCGCTCGACACACAATGCTCTAGATCATATTCCGAAGAAACCTCGTATTGGATTCTAATAATGGAAAGGTCTTCAGGGAAAGGGAGCAAGGGATGGTATCGAAAATAAAAATTGAACGAGGTACTTCTACAAGTTTGGCTTCCTTCCTAAAACCAAGATTTAGAGGGCTTGGATTGGCCGAACTCCCAGAACCAATGGACCAGGATATTTTGGAGGTTATTTGGATCAAATAAAATTAGAAAAAATCTCTCTAAAATTAGGATAAATCGATGGATAAATTCAAAGAAGCTTCTTGAAGAATAAAAGGCAAAAGAACAGTAAGAAAATGTAGAAGAATGGTTAGAGTGCTAACCTAAGATGGATGAAGAACTCGGTGATGATGTCAGAATGGCGAAGAAAGGGTGAAGAAGATGCCAAGGAATGGGAAATCATAAAGAAAGATGGAACAAGATGCTCGGATGCAGAGAAGATGAAGGATGGGGAAGAACACAAGGAAGAAGAAGAACCAGGAAAAGTAGGAAACTAGGAGGAAGGCGATGTTTAAATAGCTGAGGAGGATCTGAGGTAGTTATGATTGCAGATCATCAATACCCAAATCTCATCTGCTATGTGTCCCATCCATCATGGCTACAGCTGACCTCTAACGAAGCTTTTATTATGCCGTACATCGAGCTCCGTGTGGAGGGAGAATTTCAAACACAAGGGTTCTTTCAGGTCATTCAACAATTAAAAGAAGCTTCGGTGCCAATTAGAAAATGCCAAAACTTTCCATCTCCTGAAGGCAGAAAGTCAGAAAGAACTTCAACAGTCGTAGATTTTTGATACTCCCTTCGTCTGAACTTCAAACTTGAGTAAGGAGACAAGTGTTAGGGGTAAAATAGCTCCGACCGAATTTCAATCAAATGTCCGACCTTGGTATGGTGTTGTCTGGAGTAGTAACGATTGAGTCCAAACTTTAGCTAAGCTGCTTTTTCATCACAGTCTAGTCCTAGAAGATTGGCCTTTAGCCCTTATATATTGGACGATCTTCTCTGCACCAACCCTCTCAGCTCTTCCAACAACTATAGAACCTGTTGGAGACATGCTGAACTTCGACCAGACGAACTTGAGTTATGAAAAGAGTTGCCATTCGATTGATCCTAATCCCTGGCTCAAGATAGATAGCAGGCCCTCCATCAAGTATCGAATCCTAATAGGATTACCTTGAAGGCGGCTGAATTCCTTCACTACAAATGATAGATCTCACCAATTTTACATCAAGGATCTCGACCAGCCAAACTCCTCTCTAGGCAAATTTCTCTCGAGCCAAATTTCTTTACTGCACCTTAGGGATTGCAGATCTTGGCAACTCTACACCAAGGACTTTGGATGGACGAATTCGAGTGAGTAAGAGGACTTCATCATCAACAAAAGTCCGATCCTCAACTCAAAGTAAGCAATGGTCACTTGAGGGGCAACAAATCTCAGTATTCACCTATCCTAGCTTCAAGTCAATCTCGGATCTCCGCTATCTCAACCAAACTTCTTTAAGAAAGTCTAGTTGTAGTCCTTAATAAAGAGCCTACTGTCCTCTCTCTAGCCTTCAGTCTAAATGTCCATACTCGCTCTCAGCCAACCTTGAAGGTGGTTGAGTTTCTGAAAGCTATCAAAGACAACACCAGCAAGATCTAAGCTTAGAACCTGATTGAGAACTTGCCATCATCAAGATAAAGGCTGACTTTCGAAGCTCGATCGGTCCGACCTCCAACAAATAAAATCTAACTGTCGGCAAATCATGACAAAATGATAGCCCACTCTTCATAACAAATATCAAGTGGTCCGAACGGCCTTCTAACATTCTATTATGGCTATCATCATTATTTTATTACAAGCTCCACCTATATAAGAGACCCTCCAAGATACATTTCTTTAAACTCTCTTTTCTGCTCTAATTTCTCCTAAGTACTCCATTCTTGTTGGCCAAAGAACTAACTTGACCATCGAAGAATCCTACTGGAGCCAACTCCGGCTAGAACTTCATCTTGCAAGTCTCATCGGCGGCCTCATCTTCTCCAGCTCTTGCAAACTCTGGCGTCTGTCTGTTTTTTCTACCAACACCCCTCAATGCGAGGACTTCCTATCTTTGGTGCTTTTGCAGGATCGGCTCAAGGGATCAATTGAGAATCCCACACCTAACTCTTAAGATCTCAATCGGCTGTTGTGCGGCTTCCACCTTCTTCGCTCTAGCTTAGTGGTCTAAGCTAGCTCGACCCTCCGACAATAATAGATTGGTACTACAAAAAGATTCTTGGCCTACATTTGAGGTCCTAAGCTTCTTCCCTTCCACTGTTCGAGTATAAAGAATAAGAAGACCCTAGCAATGTCATCCACCACTCTCACGAAGGTCCCCATGGAACTCATCGATCCTAACCACGATCATCGGGATCTAAACATTCTGGAAGTACCAACTGCCCCAGCCGTCACCATCAAGTAATTCCAGCAACTGTAATCGATCCAACCACCGACTTTTATAATGCAAGGCCTGCAGTAGATGGCACATCAATCAACCGCAACATCGAGCAATCACCCAACCCTAGTGCATCTTGATCTTCCTCCTCCCATGAGGAGCTTAAGGTAGAGCAACCAGTCCCACCCCACCAGTCTAGAAGAAGCCCATCGGATTTCTTGATCCGCCTATCGAAGCTTGAAGCAAGCTTCCCCTCAACCTTGCCCTCAGCCATTAGGCTCAAGAGAGGTGACCTATGGTCCTCGATCTCACCCAAGGACTATAAGCAAGGGAAGGAGTGTGAGCCCACTCCTCTTTCATTTTCTTCTTCTCAACACTCCTCTGTGAGTGGATCTATGAGTCACCAACCTAGAAAAGGATCCGAGCAATGAGATGAGCTAGACTGGAAGCTCCGGGAGGTGGACTACTACCTCAAAGTTCTTCACTATCACTAGTTGGCTTCGAGGGGATGGCCATTGTTCACCACTCACCCTCCCTGCTCAAAGCAGATCATGAGGGAGATAATCCCTCGCCACTTCAAAGCATCATCGATGGGGGTCTATGATGGCACCGCCAACCCCTATAGCACCTAGAGAGCTTTAAGGCCCTTATGATGCTACAAGGGGTCTCGCACGTCATGCTATGCAAGTCTTTCACTACTACTCTCTAGGGTGCCGCTCGAGCCTGGTACATCAAGCTCTAGCCGAACTCTGTCCATTCCTTCAAGGTGTCGATTGCCTATTCGCTGCTTAGTTCTAGAACAGCAAGAAGCCAAAGAAAGGTACTGAAACCTCTTCTCCATTCAACAAGAGGATGGATAGTTTCTCCAAAGCTACATGGGTTGTTTCAAAGCAGTATGTTGGAAGTCTGCAATCTGAACCATTTGGTCATGATGTCAGCCCTTAAAAAGTGGTTGAAGGCCAATAGTCTCTACTTCTCCCTATCAAAGAGGCTTCCCCATGACTTCACTGAGCTCCTCGCTTGCATCAATAAGTACATCAACGCTGAGGGAACGACAGAGAAGTGGAAGGAGAAGGCAAAGCAAAAGAGGGCTAGGAAGGATCACCCAACTCCCTAGCCAAAGAAGTAGAAAGGTGATAGAAAGCCTCCCCATCGATCTCGGAGCACTTGGCATTTTGAGAACTTCATGCCTCTAAATGCTTCTCGCAGGTAGATTTTGACAGAAATAAAAAACTAGGACATAGGTCGTTGGCCTAAAAAAATGAGCCTATGGTTCTGATGTGACCTGAAGAAGTACTGCCATTTTCACTAGGACTATGAGCATGATATTAAGCACCGTTTCCTCCTAAAGAGAGAAATCAAAACTCTCATCCAATGAGGCTATCTATAGGCCTATGTTGACCACCCGAAGGACACCAAGGCTTTGGGCCGCGAGCTCCAGCCTGTGCCTGAGCCTTCAATTAACAACAGGCCCATCATCGGATTTATCCACACCATTACGAGGGGACCCATAGTTGCAGGTAAGAGCTCATCCTCAAGGAAGGCTTATGCTCATGCAACCCAGGTGGAGGCCCTTGCACTAAAGAGATAAATGTCAAATGAGGTCATCTCTTTTTTTAATGCCAATGCTAAAGACATCCAAACCCCTCATGATGATGCTATAGTTATTTCCATGACCATTACAAACTACAATGTAAAAAGGATCTAGATGGATAATGAAAGCTCTACAAATATCTTGTTTTATGATGCCTTTTGCAAGAAGAATTTGCTCGTGGACCAATTTTGGAAGACCAATTCTCCTTTGGTTGATTTTTTGGGAGACGCTATCTATGTCGAAAGCATTACAACCCTGCCTGTGACTACAGGGCAATCGCCAAGGCAAACCATAGTCAGACTTAACTTCTTAATGGTGAAGATAGCCTTGGCTTAAAATGCGATTCTAGGGAGACCCACTTGAATGCTCTTCGAGCCATCATCTCCACTTACCACCTGCTAATTAGGTTCCTACCGCCTATGAAGGAAGCGAGGTTTGAGATGATCAAGCTCTGGCTAGGCACTACTACGTTGCCACTCTCAAGGGCAAGAAACCTAAGAAGATCCTACCCATGAGGAATAAAAGCAGCAGCATAAGGAGCCAGACCAGTAGCTTATCTCGATCCTCTTGCTAAGTCTAACTCGAGCAGAGCAGTCTAGATTGGATCACATCAAGACAAAGCCTTTTGAACCAAGCTCCTAGTTTTCTTGTCAACCAATGCCAATGTCTTTGCATGGTCACCCGCGACATGCCCAACATCAACCTAAAGGTTATGGTGCACCATTTGCACATCGATCCATTGCATCAATCAATACAGACCCATACCGATCTGTACTATCGGTCGGCTAGCATGGGTTCTAATACCGAGCCTGCAAACCTTAGCTCACTCCTTCCATGAATGCCCCCACAGCTTTGAGATGACCACCCTCGATAGGAACTACATTGACTGCAACAACCTCCATAGCTTCAGGAGGAGGGGCAGCGTGCTTCTTCGATCGCTTCTCTCTCTACTCCATAGCCTCAACAATGATAGTCTCGATTGCAACAACCTCGGGAGATGGGGATAGGATGACCCTCCTCTTCTTTTCCTTCTTCTTCTTCTCCTGAGGAGGGTTGGCACTAGTCAACCCCACCAACTCCCTAAAGAATGCCAGACCTGCATAAGCACAGAAAAGTGAACATGTTTTGTCCTGCTACTTCGGGGCTAAACAAATGAACGATTGCACTAATCTCTAGGAGTTGGATCTCTAGAGTACAACTTCCTAAGAAGATCTTCGTGTAGAAGCTCAGAATACAATGGCACCTTGAGCCGCTTCAACTCCTTAACCATCAACTCTTCTACCTCAGATAGTTCCAAAAGATCTAGCAATGTAGATTTCTTTAGCAATCCCCACTAGGTCCCCCATGGGGTCAAAGAGGATGCAAAGAAAAACTAACTCCCATTTGTAAATGGAGAAGGGCTAGAAGAAAAATTGGTGATACCTTTTTTAGGAGAAGTATACCACCAACCTCTGCTTTGAGGATGGATCTTCATCTGAAAGAATGCTCGGAACATCCTCGCATGGAGAGGTGTTCCTCGGAGCAGAAGAAAGTAGAAGAATCCAACTATCATCTGCCAGGCATTGGGGATGAGTTGGATAGGATAGCGCTGACACCACATCAACAGTTTGATGAGAATTTTTGAAATAGGAAGCCTCAAACCAGCCCTCAAAGCTTCCTCATATAATGCTATCCTATTCTCCTATGAAGAAGTCACCTTATTAGAGACGTTGGGTGTTTCAAAGACTATGCTACCAGGGATCCCATGCTTCCTTTGAATCCACCCAAGGTCATTTTCCTCCAGGATAGACTTAATAGTATTCGAACCCTGATAAACCCTAGGCGCGTCTATGGTAGAATCCTCGAAAGCCTAAGCAGGAGACCTTGGATCAACAGGTTTCTATCTTATTGGTTTATTTAAGGAAGAAGCCTTGGGGATGAATGAGAAGAGAAAGAACCAAGAAAACGAAAGAAGACAAGAAGGACAGATCCACTAGAAACACCATACCAAAGAAGGACGAAGACGATGATAGCTACAATGGCGCTCCTCTTCTCAACAAGATCAACTCTATTTCGATAAATGGAAGGCAAGATAAGTGGCATACGTCTCTCCTATGCCATTTATAGTACTGCTCAACGAACCAGATAAGGGTGACTATTCGAATGGATGGTTCGATTGATCTATACATGACAGCACCTCACTAAACACCAAAATGCTGATCGGACCGCCATTATCAAAATGTTCAATCATCACGCTAGGAAACATGCATGCCATGATATCCTTTCGAAAGATGCAGGAAAATGCATGTCTCGCATAAATGTGCACATCTAATCATCAACCTGAGTCATGGCCTTTCAAGGTACAGCATAAGTGATGCATGACATTAAGACCTCTCTCATCCGACACTCTAGTAAAACCACCAAGACTGAGCCACCAACAGTCAAAGAACATACCTCGGCGTAGCTTCATCCAGCAAACCCTCATCAGCATCGGCCTTAGAAGAATCAAAGCACGAAGCTTCGGCACCTATTCTGATCATCGATGCCTCGACAAGCATAAAAGCTCTCTCTACTCCCTTCATCCAAGCCAAAAATGCCTCGACCTCGGAAGTAGAGGACAAGTGATACACTCTAAGTGAAACTATCCATCGTAGCACCAATGATCCAATGGTAGCCCAACACATATCCTTGATAGAGTGTAATGGAGTGATCGCCCAGTCTCTTCTACCTAATTTTTTACGACTATGCTGGAAGAGTTCTAGAACCTTCTGTCTACAAGACGACAAGCAATCCAACTGCTCACTGCTCCACTCCCTTTACTAAATAAGATCCACAATCACAAAAACCTCTAGACGTGCGTGTTGTTATTCTTTGATAGCCGAAGCATATCCCAAAGGCCACTGCTCCCGAGTGGATGATGCACGCCACTAAAGGTAATAGATACCCACCTTCGTCTATAAATTTTTTTCTCTAGGACCCTCTAGGTAAAGGAATATCTACTTCGCATGTCCTCTCCCAAAGATGGACTCCATACGCACTAGAATCTAGCTCTCCCATAGAGCTTTGAGTTTCTTATTCTCCACCCTTTATGCACCATTCTCCACTCTCCATTACCGGCTTTCTATTTTTCATACTCGAAACCACATCTTATTTCCACCAATTACTCAGACCTCTTTTGTTACTTCCGTGAGAGACTGACTTAGTCATTGGAGGGTCTACCATCCGAGAACCCTCTCAGTATAAGGACTTTCCTATCTTTGGTGCTTTTGCAAGATCGGCTTAAGGGATCGACCAAGAATTCAATGCTCAACTTCGAAGATCTCAACCAAGTATTCTACAACTGCCACTCTCCTCCAACTCCAGCTCAGCGGCCCAAGCCAGCTCGACTCTCTGGTGGCAATAGTTATCATCATGATATTACTTAACAAAAAGATACTTTTTCCTACCACCTCTCACTCAAGCACATAAAAGATAATTAAAAAGAAAGATGAGAGCAATATTTGAAGTTTACAAGCATGTCAAAGAATAGAGTTTACAAGCATATCAAAGAATAAATATTTAGTAATGACATATGACTAAAGCTTATTATCTATGCAAATATTAATAATTTTTTTTTTAAAAAAAAGAAAAGAATAGATGTGTACAACACACAAATAACTATATCAAGCAAACTCATCATGAAATCAAGAAATCAAAGAATAAGAAATACAACAAACAAGCTGAATTATATTAATCAAACCATATAATGAACAATACCCTAATACAAATCTTCATACCGGGTTCCAAATTGCAATAGTTGGATTTGCCCCAAAAGTTGAAAGATCATGAGCAATCTCTATCATATATGACCCTCTGCCAACAACAAGAACCTTTTGTCCACTGTATCTTGCACCATTCCTATAGTTTTGGAAATGGATGATCTTCCCTGTAAAATTCTTTAGCTCAGGAAGATCAGGTATCAAGCCCTTGCTATTATTCCCTATAGCTAAGATAATAAACCTAGCCTTATACGTCATTAGCTCTTCGGTTTCAGTGTTAGAAGCTTCTATCTTCCAGTGCTTGGCCTCTTCATCAAACTTCACCGAGTGCACCTTTCTCCCATATATAGGGTGTATCTTTAGATATCTCTCATACTCATCTTGATAATATGTGATATCTTTTCCTTGAAGAGAGGTGGTAGGATGTGGCACCCCAGGTTGGGAGCAGAATAGCCTAAGGAGATCAAGCTTTATCCTATCATATGTCCATATCTTCCAAAAGGAAGTGTGGCAATCTTCCTTCTCGATGATGGTGAAAGGGATTGCAAGAAGGTTAAGCAATGCTGCAATGGAGAGACCTGCAAGGCCAGCACCAACAATGAGAACTTCTTCCATTTTTCACCTATTCACCTTATTACCTCTAATGATCACTTCTCTTTTTCTCCACTCCTCTCTTTCCTCTCCTCTCTAGCCTTTTTCTATCCAATGTCTATATGGTGTGACTATTTCCTCCTTAATGAATTTTAATGGAGAATAAAATACTAGAGGATGTATATCAATTACAAGGCAATACCAAATTGACAATAATTAATGGAAAATCTTTAATGATTTACTTATATAAAAGAGTTAAATGAATTGGGTTAGAGTTGTTAGGAGGGTAATAATTAACTGGTCTTGGGTCATGCACCTTTTTGCTTTTAGCTATGCCGGACAGTTATAAATTTATAAATAGTAATTATTGTGAAAGTTACCAAAAACACCAACTCAAATTAAGGTCAATTTTACTCATCACCCCTTGTATTTATAAAGTTTCAATTAGATCCTTTAAGTGATTCAATGTGGTCCCACTAACCATTTCCATTTACCTGAGTTGATTGCGTAATGTGAATGGTCGTGTACATATTTAGGACTAAAATATCCTTAACTAAGATAAGGGCTCAATGAAGGAGTTTTGTAGCTCTTGGCTCTTAAAGTCTAGGGGATGGCTATAAGAAAGGCGGAACAACAGCAATACTAATAATAATAATAATAAAATAGGGGTGAAAGTGGACCAAATATTATCCATCTAAATCCATTTTCATATCCGAATCTATCCAAATATGGATAAAAATTTGAGCATCCAACGATAGTATCCATCAAACAAAAAATAGATATACATATGTATAGTTAACTATCCGATCCATATCCAAATATTTGATTCTATTTGTAACTATATTTAATTTTATATAATACTCATAAACTTTTAAAAGAATATGTAACCATATTAATATGGTATTAACTTGATTTACCATCCATAGTAATATCTTTGATTCTATGGTTATAAAATTTAATTATTCAACTTATATCCATATTCTCAATATCTCATTTGTATCTATATCAATTTAGAACAAATATAGATGAAAATTTTTAGATCCAACTAATATCCGTATCCACATCTATATTCGTTAAACAAAATAAATATGGATATGGATATACTGATATCCGATCTATGTCTGATCCGATTTCATTCCTAAAAGAAAAATCTTAGTGGAAGCAGAAAAAAAGTCAATTCTTTGTAATTAGAAAATCTAAGTAGCTGCAAATAGTTGCCTACAAAAGAACAACAGCAAACCATCCAAGATTGCAATTTCGATTGTATCTTTCACACAAAAGAATGATTGATATTCTCTCATAATGTCAACCATTCGATCTTGTCCTGCACAGACCTCAAAGTAATTTGAACTCTTATTCCACATGCCTGCATGGATATTAAAAAGCTATTGCATGATCCAATGGTTAACAACGTAAAAGAAGGTGAAACATTTGATACAAACAGACCATCCGAGATTGCCCCACCATCAATAAAATAGCCAGTTTCCACTCATCAGCGTAGCAAAACCCTCATCCAAAAATCATCATAGCCTCCTTATGCAAAACCCAAAAGCAAAAACAAAAGGAAAAAGAGAAGCAAGAAAGGAGAAATATAGTAGAAAGAGACAAAAAAAATTAAGAAGCAGAGCATCACAGCCATTACCCACCTAGAAGAGCACTGCCATGGCCAGCAGCATGTGCACAAGCACGGTGGAGTAGTGCTCCAACATGCGGATGAAGTAAACCCAATGGGCCAGCCCGACGGCCTAGGAGAGGCACGCCACCACCCCGGCCATTCCAACTTACTTCCACTTCATGCCACAGCCAGGCCGACACGATACGCATGGCCGTTCCCCGCATTACGTCATGCTAGACTGGCCCCAACGCCAGCAAGGGGCTCCCATTCACTTGGATCAGGCTCACCCATGATGAGTGGCTGAACCGAACCGCTAGCTCCAGCTCCCCCATCTTCGCCTTCGACGACTGTACCACCTTCAGCATAAACATCTCAGCGTACCTCTGATTCTCGTCTAGCATCCACAGTCGGATCCGGGCATTATCAAAAACAACGATGGTGAGGACGATGCAGGGGTCGAACATGTCCCAGGCATACTGCTCATTCCACTAGGGGTTGAAGTTGCCAAGGATTGTGCGGGTGCGCGCGTGCCTCATTGGGGCCCGTGCTTGAGCACCAAGTATGCGATCAGGGGATCCGCTAGTCCCATCCTTGGACAGTTGTCCGCCCGCAAGATGATCTCCGATAGCCTGATAGGGGGCCTCGACAGTTGTGTCGAGGCCCCTCGTTCACCACATGGTAACCCTCCTTCTAGGCAGAGCTGAACGTTCACCTACCGCCGCTCCGCATCCCCGTCGGCCAGGTTCAGCCACCAAGATGGCATTTCCGCCTCGTCATCCGTCTTTCTTTTCTAGCCATAGAACGGATGGTTATGCAAGAACAGCTAATTACTTACTTTTAATATTCTTAAAAACTAAGGAGTGAAGGTCCAAACCAAAGAACGGAGGTAGGATGGAAGGCTAAATTAAAGTTTTGGTGATTAAAGGTGATTTTGAGTTTTAATTTATTTGAAAAGTTGAATGAATTTATTGGGTAAAAAGATTAAATAAGATAATTATTATTAGAAAAAAAATATAGAGCGTGTTTGGGTGGGAAACATTTTGATCTCAATTTTTTAAAAAAATTTCAATTATAGTACAGAAGTTAGGATTTGTTTAGTATTAATTTTTATCTTTTTAGTAGAAACATAAAACCCAATACTGAAAATATATTTAATTATCTTATTTTTATTATTTTAATAATCTTCATTATTTCTTAAAAGATGGAATATACTTCATTTTTTTTTTAAAAAAAATTTACCTCTCTCTCATTGTTTTTACCTGATCTTCTCATCTTGGCATCATTCTTTCACCTCCTTAGGGTCTTTGCCGCCCTCTAGTGACTTCATCACCTCACCACTATCCTCCTTTGTCCCACCACGTCTTCTTCATCCATCAATTTCTAGAAACCTACGAGTATTGAAGGAGTCAATTGAAGAAGATCGAGCATAAGAGGATGTTATCAGAGCTCTAGCATGCAAAGTTAGATATGTAGCCAAAAGGAGAGAAGCCCCAAGGTATAATGTTCATGATGGTTTCTATCGAACAATGGTGGTAAAGCAGTGGCAAAGAACGATTAGGATGAAGCCATCCTCAGGCACATGGTTCCATGTCCGTTCATTTGTTTATTTATTCTGGTCCATCTATTCATTCATTTTTAGTGTTTCATTTATCCATTCCCTAGGAATGATGGTGCTCATTTATTCCCAACAATTATTAGTCCAATTGAGCCCGATCCCATCTAAGCAGCTCCTCTCACATTGTCTTTAATTATGCCCCCCCCCCCCTCCTTCCATCCTCTCGATGCTTATTTGATTCCTTTCTTTCTTCTTCTATCATGGTCTTTGCTATCTTAAGCTTGGCAATTCTATTATTGAAGAGAAAGAAAGAGAGCCAAACATATTTTCAATTATAAAAAATTTAAAAATAAAATAAAAATTTTTATTTCTAAGTTTTTTTTTTAAAAAATAGAAATGATATTAAATACATGCTTATATTTTCATTATAATGTGGCCTTGCTATCTATCTGTACCCTAGCACCATTAACAAAAAGTGAAAAATGACTAAAATACACTTCATCTTCTATGGGATTTACTAATGGAAGAAACTATTTCAATTATAATTTTTTGTTGAGAAGGATGGAAAGTGAGGATTTTGGGGAGAGGTGGAAATGGTTGGAGAGCTTATAACTCTGATGGATGACAGCACTGCCTAATATGAGAGAGAGAGAGAGAAGAATGGAAGGTGAGGATTTTGGGGAGAGGTGGAAACGGTTGGAGAGCTTACAACTCCAATGAATGGCAGCATCAACTAATATGAGAGAGAGAGAGAGAGAGAAGGAGATAAGAAGAGAGAAAATAAAGAGAAGGGATAGGCTCTTTGTGGAGCTTAGTCAAGGAAAGAAGAGGGAGAGGAAATAGAAGAAAAGAAAGCTCCCAAGAACTATGGTGGTGGTAGGTGGTAGTCGAAGGACTAATGGTGTAGAACAAGGATGTGTGATTGTGGGTGGTTGGAGTAAAGAAAAAAGAACAAGAAGAAGAAGAAATAGGGCTCAAGAAGTGATACAAAACCCATCCATCTAACTTTTCCTTTCTTGAGTGATACTTCGCCTACCTTGTAGTCCAGCACTTAAAGAAGACCATCCCTGCTGACCCCAACAATCTTTTCATGTTTTTTTTCTCCATTGCATTTCGAATGAGCTAGAGAACTCAAGATATCTGAGGAGCTTGATTGATTAATGTAGAAGGCATCTTGCTAAGCTTTGATTAAATGATGCTTAGATATATGCATATACGTGTCACCAGTATCGAGCTAGTCAAAAAGATGTGTCAAATGGAGGATATAAAGTAGCATTGATTCACATGCTTTGACTTTCAAAAACTTCTACTACCATCACACCACCATTTGAAGTTGATGGAAATGGTAGGTGTGGAGCATTAGGCTATAATAGAAAGGATATAGTACCGGACTACGATAAAGATGTAGTGTTGAACTATGGTAGAGGTATAACATTGGGCTATAATAAGAGATAATGCTAGGCTAGGTAGAAAGCTAAATTATATATACTCATCAAATAAAGACTAAGATAAAAATAAAGAAATTTGATTGAATTGACTATCGATGGATACTTGCAGAGTACAATTTCACTTATTTATACTAATATATGGACCCCCCTTAACCAACTTGCCACATGGTCGAGCCACTTGTCATTATTGATAGGGTCGGTGCTCCCTACCTCTCACATGGACTTATCTTCTCTTTTTTAGCCAAGGCAATTAGTCTTACTTAAATTTCTAACTTTGAACAAGGGTCCCATTGAGATTTCTCTTTTTCTCTGAACTATAACTATCCACAAATATAATAAATGTCCCCTTTGATAGTTGCTTCCTACTTTTGATCTCAACCCTTGGCAGTTCTGATAACTATGACCAATCATTTCTCTACTATGCACAAGCATAATTATTCTGTGGGTACCAGGATGATAGTTATACCTTGTCAACCTTGAACTTACCTTAATGTAGGTTGTATCGATGAAGTTCCTACATCCGGCTTACAAAATAATCTTTTGATTCTTGAGAATCTGAGACTGATATATTCGCTTTAATCTTCTATCAAACTAACTCGAATTAATTATTCAGCCTATTTTTTCATCTCAAGACCAAATTTTATTTATTCAGCCCACACATCCACCTATGTGTGATTTTACAGTCTAACTCTATTGAGTCACAATAAGAGACATAATTTTTATATACATTGATTTAATCAACTTAATCTACATGGTACTTGCTTTTGGTTGCCAGGTAGATATTTGAGATGTGATGTAAACAGTCGGCTAGCACCTCTGCACCTACTTGGGCTACTCCACCAATTTTCCTTTTGATACCCCCACCATCATCTTTGTCGGCTCCCATGGCTTCCACCTCTAATCTCCAATCATTGTTAAGTACTTTGTTAACTAGTTCCCCAACCACACCCTCTTCCATGCTAACTCCAACAGCTTTACTAGCACCATCCTCGACCTCACCAGCATTTCTATCATAGCAATGACATATTTTGGTTCAAGCATTTGCTTATATAATCTCACTAAAGAAGAGGTCATTTTCATTGTTACAATGTCGACTGTTAAAATTAGGTTCGCTTGCCTAGGACTCAATTTTGATACCAACTATAATGATCAAAGTCAAATAGCGAGCCTATTATTGAAATAAATTCAACTATATGAGCTCAATATCAGCAACAATAATATGCTCAGTACTTTGTGGTGAAAAACACCCACTATAACTATCTTCATTCTTAAAAACCCACTCATCCTCTTAGCCTCATCTGTCAGATACAAGTCTTCTTTAGTCCCATCCCTTTGCCCCAACCACCTCTATAACTCCCTCTCCTTTCGTCACCAAATATCATATCATCAATTTCAATTGCCTCTTGGGCTTCCTCTATTGTCACCACTTCCCACTGCCATCACTCCCTATAGCCAGCAATCCAAAAAGCTTCGATCTCCTTGGGCAGCCAATATCCAGTAGATTGCAACATTCCATCTGCAAGGAGTGTTGGGAGGAGCGGTGTGTGGCCTTCTTCTCCCTTCTTTATTGTCCTCCACAACTTCCCTTTCTTTCCCCGTGCTCAGGCCCTCCTCCTTCGCCTATGCTCTTGATCCTCCTATGTCATGATTGGTTTAAAGGCTTTAGCTTTGACTACCATTGCCTGAATCCTTAATGTCACCACCCATCATCATTTCCCTTCTCCCCCATTCTCAGGCCCTCCTCTCCTATGACCACCCTCAATCCTCGCCTCCTTGCTGACCGATTCTCCTTCACCAATAGGCTATTCAAAATTAATTCAAACTTAGGATATGGTTGTTGACTTGGACCTTGTTTAGTTTGTTTTTTAGTTATTGTCATTTAGTTGGATTATGTAATCGGTTGTTGATTGAGCCAAAATATACATTTAGTTGTAAAGAGTCTTTAGGAGTCTTATTATAGGAGGATATTGCATTGATCTTGTGCATCATGCATGTCAAGGGAGTCTATTTAAAAACACCTAATGCAAAGATTGTAGTAGGGGTTCAATTTTAAGAATTCAACTCAATAAAGAGGTTAGTTCCTTTTTGCCACTTTCTTCCTAACAAAATCTGGTACAGAGCTAGGTTGCTCTGCAACTTTCTGGAGAGAAAACACTTCCTAGCTTGAGTGGAATCAAATTAAGTTCAAAACACCATGGCTGCCAACAACAATGTTATAAGTCCCTCTAAGAATATTCCTCTATTTACTGGTATTAATTATCAGTTTTGGCATGTTAAAATGAAGACCTTGTTTGTATCATGTGATCTCTGGGATTTGGTTGAGAATGGATTTGCATATCTTGCTAATCCAGAAAAGGCTCCAAGATTGGCAACAGCTCAATTGGTTGAAAGAGAAAAAAAAGGATGCTAAAGCCTTATTTATGATTCAGCAGGCTTTGGATGAGGCCATATTTCCAAGAGTAATAGGTGCAACCACATCAAAAAAAACATGGGATTTGTTTCAAGATGAGCATCTAGGCTCGAGCAAGGTTGTCACAGATGCTTCGTCAGAATTTCGAGAATTTATAGATGAAAGCTTTTGACACAATTCAGGATTTCTTCACAAAGGTATCATCTCTTATGAATGAAATCAGGTTTCTTGGAGAAGATTTGATAGAGCAAAAGTTACTGAAATGGTTTTAAGAAGCCTCCTCTCAATTTGATCATGTTGTTGCAATGATTGAAGAATGTAAAGGTTTGTTGAGTATTCACTGATTGAGCTAATGGGATCTCTCCAAGCACATGAGTAGCAACTAAATAGATCGACTGACACTTCCTTGAGCATGCATTTCAAACAAAGGTGAATGAAAAAAAAAAAGTTGAAGGCTCAGGAAGAGGAAGTAGTGGTAGAGGTCGTGGACATGGAAATCCAACATGTGCAAGGGGTCGTGGTAGATCCATTGGCCAGCACACAAACTTCAATGGAGGTAATGAAGGTAACTTTGCCCCATGTTCTCATTGTAGAAAATCTAATCATGAATAGAAAAACTGCTGGTTCAAAAATAAATATAATCAAAGTAAAAATGCTCCACAATACTATTATTGTAAAAAATATGGCCATATAGAAAGAAACTATTACTTGAAGGCTAAGGAGCAAGCAACTTTCATGAGAAAAAAAATGCTAGAAATGATAATTTATTTCTCACTTGCTTGGCTGATTATACTAATATATATGATGAAGTTTGGTATCTAGATGGTGGTTGTAATAACCATATGACAGGAAACAAAATTTCTTCGTGGAGATTGATGAAGTTGTGAAGTCTCAAGTCACAATAGGAGACAACAACAAAGTGCAAGTGTGTGGTTTGGATACAATTTCAATAATGACTAAATTTGATAGGAAACTAATTCATTATGTGATGTATGTTCTAAGTTTGGCTCAAAAATTTCTAAGTTTGGGTCAATTGATGAGGAAGGGCTTCTATGTGGTATTTGATGGTAATTGATGTATGATTAATGATAAAAGGAACATAAATATCTTGTATTCAATCAAAATAACTAAAAATAAGATGTTTTCTATCAGATTTTTTGATGTTGCCATTAATGGTTTTAGTATTTCGGATGATTCTATGGTCTGGCATAGAAGATTTCGTCATTTTTACTTTCCTAGGTTGTATTTGCTACAAAGAATGAATATAGCAGCTGGCCTATCGATGGTGAAAGGTGACCAAGCAAGGTGTGTGGAGCACTTATAAACATATTAAATATATATAAAAAAATATTAATTTATTAATTAATTTATTTTTATTTTTTAAAAAATAATTTTTTTATTTATCTTTTGTAGAAAAAGATTATGAATGAAAAGTGTCTTATGGGTCAAAACAAAAAAAGAAAATTGGAGCAAATCAGACTTAAAATGAATTCAAAATGAGAATTTAAAGAAAAATTAAGGAGAAAATGGAAAAAAATCAGCCCAAACCAGCCCATTAGATCGCTCGGTGCATGGTGGATCGATCAGCCGATTTATGGAACCAGGCACGGACCATCCAACTCAACAGGCATAACGAATCAGAGGCCACTGCGTGGTGGACCTAGACCGCTAAGAGATTTACAAATAAACCCATGCGGCTCACAGGGATAGAAAGGTCAATTCCTCAGGCATAGCGCACGCAAATTGGTGGAGGTCTTCGATGTGCTCAATCCATGGCGGTCAAGATCCAACGACCAGCATCATTTTCTTGTTTGATTCGGTTGCATCCAGCGATTTTGCGCGATCCAGCAGTCCTTGTTCATGCCGGCGAAGATCGAATGGCCAGAAATCAATTTCGAGTTGCTTAAGGAGATCTCAGGCATGATCTGATGGTCCAAATTCATCTTCAAGCTTGATCCGATGGCTGTAATTTAATTTGGATCCTGATGAGGTTTTGAGCAACGGATTTTGACTAGATTTGGATCGTTTAAACCCGATATGATGGCTGGAAGTTAACATAAGGAGCGGAATTGGATCCAGCCTTAATTTTTCTTATTTTTCTCCTTCTTTAACTCAAATTCTTTCACTCTCCTCTATAAAAACTCCATCTTAAGCTATGATCAAAGCAGTCCAGCCTCCCTCTTGGGGGATCAAGCCTCTCCTTCACCTAAAGCTCTCTCTCTTTCCCTATTTCTCTCTCTCAAACTGTTCTTCTTCCTTTCTCCAATAGATCATAAAATTCTCCTATTACTCCACCAAAACTCCTCTCCTGCTCTTGATTTCTACAACCAACTACTGTCTAGGATCTTCTTTAAAATTCCAAGGATGAAGATTTCAGCAAGAAGCTTTCCGATGGTCGATTGATCGATTTATTCTCAAGAGATTATTATGATCTTATTTTGATGGTATTTTCTATTTTTCATCTTTTATATTTTTTTAATTTATAATAAAAACTATTTTTATTTATAAAATTTTTGTATCTTTATAAGATTGATATAGAATAGTTTATAACCCTTGGGACAAGCCATGATCTTCGGGTATGATTCGTGCTCTTAAGATAACTTATATTTAGATCATTTTTTTTTATATCTAATTTAATTTAGACTAATCTATCACTTTATAAGAGATGATTGTGATCCAAGGGTACAGATCGTGCTCTCTAAGATAGGTTATATCTTTTTTGATTAGATATCAATTAAGTATATTAAAAAGAATACCAGCTGTCAGATAAGAGATCAATTGAGATCTTGAAAATCCATCTCCATACTTGCAACTCTACTTTAATTAATTTTTTATTTATTTATTTATTTATTTAATTTAAGTAATCTTTTAATTAATCTTAATCACTTTTAATTTAAACATAATTAACATAATCCTTGAGGATACGATTCCGACTCATCTTATCTACATGGTGGTGAGTTAGGTTTTATTTTTTGACCATCTATGACAGTGATTAATGTCTTTGGAAAACAACATCATGATAGATTTCCGATGGGTAAGTCATGGAAAGCTATCAAACCATTGATGCTAATGCATGTTGATTTATATGGGCCTATACACACTGCATCACTCAATGATAGTAACTATTTCTTATATTTGTTTATGATTATTCAAGGATTTACTTGGGTTTACTTGCTTAAGGAGAAGTTTAAATTTTTTGAAGTATTTAAGAAATTCAAAGCTACTATTGAAAAGCAATTTGGGCATTCTATCTTGACATTATGAATTGATCATGGAGGTGAGTTTACATCCCATGAATTTAGAATATTTTGTAGTGATCACAGCATACAATACTACACTCCTCAGTAAAATAGTGTGGCAGAACGTAAGAATAGAACTATTGTTGAGACAGCTAAGAGCATGATGAAGGACAAAGGGCTTCCAAAGAAATTTTAGGCAGAAAGTATAGCAGTTGCAATGTATGTGCTTAACTAATTTCCAACTTGATCGATTAAAGGAAAAACTCTATATGAAGCATGGAGTGGAAGGAAACCAAATGTAAGTCACCTAAAGATTTTCGGTTTCATAGTATATGTTTTTGTTCCCTCGCAATTGAGAAAAAAGTTAGATGAGAAGAGCATCAAATACATTTTTGTTGGGTATAATGAGGAGACAAAGGGCTATAGGCTCTATAATCCTTTTTCTAAAAAGCTGATTATCAGTCATGATGTCATATTTAATGAAAATGATGCTTGAAACTAGAAAAATAATGGTGGAGAAATGCCTATTATTATTGAGGATGAAAATTCTAATTTGGAGACAATTAGCCCACATGTATCACCATCTACAACCACAGACATTCTTTCATCATCATCCTTGGATTCAACTCCAAGAAGGATGAGAAATCTTACTGATATCTATGCTTCATATGAATTTGCTTGTTTTTGTTGCTCAGAAAGATAGCAACCAAGAGAGGGGGAGGGGGTCAATTAGATTTCTCAAAAGTTTTAAATAAATCCAACAAATATGTACTTTTAACCAAATTAGCTCAAGTATAAGTGTGGTGTATGCAATATGCAGTAGTGGAATTTAAAAGTAAATGATCTGATGCAAGAATTAAAAATAAGTCAATAGAGCATAACACAAAGATAAGAGATTTATAGTGATTTGGTACAACTCCATACCTACATCCACTCTCCAAGCTTCACTTGAGAATTGCACTATAATCACCTGATTATAGTGTGAGCATTTATTCAGGCTAACAATCAAATCTAGTTGATTTTACAAGATCACCAACCAAAATCTTACACAATTATTTTTCAAACTAACAATCCAATATAATTAATTTTTTTGGCTCATCAATCAAAACCATATAAAATTCAATTTCAGGCTTGAATGAGTCTAACACAAGTTTATTTCATCCTAAAAAAACTTGTAAAAAAATCTAAAATATAATAGATAAGAATTTGAGCATAGATAAAAATAGAAATAAAAACTTTTTAAGCATGGAAGAAGTTGATGATGAGTTACTCTTTTGATGCTTGACTTCTTTCATTCAATGCTTGAGAGGAGTAGCTGAAGAAGGTAAAGATCTCTCTTGAATACTCATTGAAATATTTGCATAAAAAATTTCTCTCTCTCTCTCTCTCTCTCTCTCTCTCTCTTTTTCAAGGATATTCAATGGTAGCACTCATAAAATGATGTATTTCTTTGTCTAATCTTCTTAGCTTCCTTCTTTAATAGGTCTCTAGCCTTTTGTAAGCTTAGAAATGGCTGGAGAATGAGTTTTGACCATTGAAAGGGTTGAACTAGTCATTAGAGTAAAGAAATAACTATTATAATAAGACAAAAAACTAGCCATTAGAACTATCCCCATATCAGAAGTCAACTTTAGTTCTTCAAGAATCGACTTGAGCACTCACGAGTCGACTCATCCTTTTCAGGAGTCGACTCACTTTTAGATCTGAAAAATCTATGTTCTATTTTCTTAAAAGAGTCAGCTTGCCTTCTCCATGAGTTAGCTCGAGCTGGGATTCTAAAACTATAGGCTTCTATCCATCTGAGAGAGACGGCTCTTGCTTCATAGAAGTTGACTCGGGCATGTGCTAATAAGCTCCAGACATGCTAGAGTCGACTCTTCTTCTATGGAGTAGACTCCTCTTAGCCAAACTTGTGAAAATTTATTCCTTAAAGTACTTTGGCTTGGCATCTTTAAGAATATTTCTTCCATGGATAATTGATTCATTATAAGCATCTAAGAAACCCTACATCCATCCTTAAAATACGTTATTAAATTAAGAAAGAACCGGATAAGAGCTCTAAGAGTGAGGTTCAACTAGGGGATTAACAAAGCTCTAAAGATCAAACTAAGAACCATCAAGATGTAATGATTTATCATGTAAATCAATAATATCTTGCACATAATTTTTTATGAATAAATATCTTATCTTGAAGTTGTTAGATCATGCAATTATTGAGAAATTTCAATAATTAGGTATCTTATGAGAATATGTCAAAAATTAAGTCAAAAGATTTACACATAAATAATTTCTTATACAACCAAGCTTATTATGATTCAACTTTCTTATATAATTATCAATCAAAATAACATGATATAAACAATTAAGAGAACATGCATATTTTAAGATAAAATTATTGAAAATTATGTCCTAAAGCCAATTATCTATTTATAGACGATTGTGCTCTTTGTAATTTGTATATGAATTATAAAATTAATAAAAATTATTTGATAGTTCATCATAATCTGTGCATCTTCTTTTTAGAATTATTTTATAATAAAGTTCTTAGAACTATTTTAAATTGATAAAGAAGGATTTATCGAATAGTTCTTAAATTTGTTTACGATCAAATAATACCTTATTAACAAGGATGATAATATTTATTAAATATAGATTGTTGTGTGCCATATGGATTAGTTGTTCTTAAAATCAAGAAGTATGGAGATACTGATATAGCATGTAGGTAAAATGTAGGAGTATATTTCATTGAATATGACTCAACTATGGAGCACATTGCTATCAAGAATTGCTCATAAAGGATATGAGTATAAGTATCCCTCCAACTTGAGATCACCACGATGACTTGCAAGCAACTTACTATACTTTGATATTAGACTACCTATATTTTTAATATAATGATGAAAGATTTTTAGGTACAATCAAGTACTAGTGAAATCTGTATGTGAGTCAGGATGGGATTGACCATTTCTGATTTCAAAAAAAAATGCTACACTATGTTTCAATTTAGTTAAACCTTGGCCAAGGTAATTCTTATAAGGAGTCATAGGATTTATAAGGTTAAGATACTATATGGATGTACTGATTAAAAGTTGATAGTTAACTCCAAAGTCATCCTAAGCATTAAAGATCAAAGGAATGAATTATACGATAATTATATGCCAGGGTTCTTGAATATTGTTTTGCAATAATTTGACATAACCAAACTTTGGGTATCATTGCTAGATGGTCATTTTAATTAGTACAGAAATTAGTTCCTATACTATTGGCTTACTATTTGAACCTATGAGGTCATATACATTAGAAGTTTCTATCCGATCAGATAGCTGATTAACGATTAAGAATCATTTAAGAATATAATCATCAATATGATTGATGATTAACCTTATACAAAAGTTATGATTAAATAATTTACTAATAGTTAATAAATTATAAAAAAATTAATTAACAATTAGATTGCTGATTATAATTTGATTGAGCATTGAGATTTGGATCAAGTCTAATTAAATTAGATTCAATTGGGTTTGACTTAATTAGGTTATATGATGATCTAATCGCTAAGAAAGATTAACTCTTGATTTGATCATGGATTTAATTAATTTTTAATTAGATTAGAATTTAATTAAGTTAGTTAGGCACCTAATTAGATTAGGTTCACTTATCTCTTTGGGTCTGTTCAAATAGGATTTGAATGGAAACCAAATTGCAGGAACCAAGGGTCTAATTTGGATTGGACTCTACCCATGCGCTAACTTCCCTTTCTCCATGCCATTCATTTACATAAATTTTGAATTTGCATGAAGATTTCCCAAGCTCTGAGACCCTTCTCGCCTCTCTTCAATGCCCAAGTAGTTGGGATAAGGATAAGATCAAAATTGAATTAAAATGAGATTCAAATTCAAGTTTAAACTTTGATAAGATAAGACCTTATCATCCTATCCTAACTCCCCCATGCACCCACCTTAAGAAGGATTGTTTTTGGGCGTGGTAAAGAGAGATCTTTGAGGAGTATCCATCAAACAAAAAAGTGGGAAGGGTTTCCACCATGAGAAAAGAAAGAACAAAAAGAGTGTGGGCGTGAGGCTTTCTTGGCTTGGGTTCCCTAGGGTTTCTTCTAAAGTTATAGGAAGGAAAAAAAGAGAGTAGAGAGTGTCTCCTCTTCACCCTCTTCCACCACCTCATCTCCTCTATCTTTCTTCTCCTTCTAGTAGAGTTCGAGAGATCAGAATAAGAAGCTGGTTCAGTCATCTAAAGGATCTCTGCAAGGAGCTAGCACTCTAAGGAGATCGATTAGATCGAAGCTTCATGTGGATACCTATAAATGCCATACATCTATATGGCTAGGAGCAACAAACAAGTCCATGGTATTCAACAGTGGTGAATTCAACTTGTGCTCAGGTATAGAGATCTGATCTCTATCTTCTTGTAGATATGATCTACATTATAGATACGATCTATGATTTAATTTCAGATTATGCATACTATTTTCATATTATAAGATCCATGTGTAGTTAGTTTTTAAATCTAATCTTATGCATGCTAGGTTAATATGATTAATCTAGAGTCTTCTGTTGCTTTAAATTTCAAAAAAAAATTAAAAATCATGCATGAAATCGCCTGTGTTTTCCTTCTAATGGTATCAGACTATGGTTCTTTTGAGATGATCATACATGCTTAGATCTGAAATTAAATGTTATATATATGATTTGTAGTGTAGAATTCTTTCTAGTAGCCTATTACTCAAATTGAGTTGATCACCATGGCCATCCAGTCATAAGAAGAAGTAAGGATTAAAGTCCCTCTCTTGTCCAATCGATGGATTTCTCTTATGGTATGTAGGGGTGCTGTTGTGATTATATCTCATAAAGAATAAAAAAAAATTTAAAAATTATTTTAATTAGATCTAGAATCATAAATATGTTTAGATTAGATCTAAAATTAATTTATAATTTATTTTGCTACTATTTATGCAAAATTTATATGATCTGAAATTATGCAATAAGTTGCTATCTTGCTAGTAGAGTTGACTCATTTTCTGTTCGAGTCGACTCGAGTCCCTAGCAAGTCGACTCATCTTTATTGAAGTAGACTCGAAATCCCATGGAGCTGGCTCAGTTTGTTGATGAGTCGACTCAATTTCTGCAGTCTGATTTTCTGTTCTCTGTTTGTCACTATGAATTGACTCGATCTTAGAGCGAGTCAACTCACAGTGATGAGTAATGATGAGTCGACTCCTATTAGGGTGAGTCGACTAAAATTTATGGCAGAAAATAAATTTTCATGTTTATGTGATTATTTTAATCTAAAATTATTTTATTTCTACACTAAATTAAGAATTAAAAGTAGAAACTTTGGATCTAAAATTGAGAATTTAAGATCTTAAGACATTGCATAAAACATGGGAGCATGGGTTAGCTCGAATTAGGTTATTTAACTAGATTAGACCTAGGGTTAAAATCAAATAGATAATGGACTAAATTGAAAAATTGACTAAATCTAACCAAGAGTTGAATTAGATTAGGTTATGATTTCTCTAGATCAAATACATTAGTTGCAGTTGATCAAGTCCATGATTTTAATTTTAATAAATGGACCTAATTTATAGCTCCATGGTAGAACCTGAGTCATTAGACTAACCAAATTGAAACTAATAAATTAATTGGTGTCTAAGGCAAGTGGTTGAAAAGAATTTTTAATTGGAACTGTTCTCTTTCCTAGCCAATTACATTGGCATCTTAGGAAAGAAATAAGGATCCTCCCACCGATCTCCACTTACCTGGCCAATGTGGTGAATCTGATTTTGATTAGGTCACTTAGTGATTCAGATTCACTCATGCTACCTAGGTAAATCAATATGAATAATTTAGGTGCCCTTGGATCAGCTTGTCTTTAGTCCTCTTCGAAGACTTGGTGAAGTTAGTAGGAGGATTTTTGATTGCTGGTTAATTTTTTCTCTTATTTCTATTATATATAATATTTTTTTTAAATTATTAGGTTCTTAAAATAAAAATATTATGGGGATAACAAGATCATAGCCTCCCATTAAGGTAGATAGTAATGGATCCAATACTTTAGGTAAACATTGGAGGTGTTTTATGCCTAGTGTTCATCTGAATACTAGAATTATCATTCATTATATGATAACTCTATTGTGACTATCTGATGAATGGTTGGGTTGGCCAAAGCTTTTCTCGAGCTTGATCATATACTAGTTAGATCTATTGAGTATGTTCATGTTAATGGTTGGACCTAACCAAGACTTTTAGTGGAGGCATCTTATGCCTCTTGAAGAGAAGCTTGGGGCAAAATTATTACTAAAAATTATTTGAAGAAATAATTAGTTAAGAACCTATCCATAGATGCACATGGGTTGACCAGAGTTTTTCTCGAGCATATAAGCATTTGTGTGGATTCTAGTACTTGCTAAAAAATTAATGTAATTCCTCAAATTGATGGTAGGGGCTATTAATTTGTATAAAATAGTGAAAAAAAAAATTTAGACTAAAGTTCAAGTCTTTAGGATTAAATAATTCATATACTAATAGACTTTATATTTTCTTTTTCAATAATGGCAATCACTTTATCGTTCTGGTCACTATTGGATAGTGACAAGCTTATGGGACAAAATTTGATAGCTGGTATCGAAAACTTAAAATTATTCTAAAGTACGAGAGGATCTTGTATGTTCTTATAGATCCTACACCAAAAGAACCTACGCCCAACGCATGTGGTGCAGTCAGAGACACTTATCTGAAGTGGCTCAACGACCGAATCATAGTACGGTGCATAATAAGGATGGCGATGAATGATGAATTTAGTTATAAATTCAAAGATGCATAGCCTAAGGAGATGCTTCAAATGAATGTTGAGAGACATAAACCTCTTATGCAGTGTTTAATGCTCAGATGCGAGAAGGAACTTCGATCATGAATCATGTATTATACATGATCGAGTAGAGTGAGCGCCTTAGTAAACTTGGCTTTCTATTGCATGAATAGTTAGCCAAGGATGTTATCCTAAACTCGCTCCCCAAGTCCTATCTCTTCTTCTTGAGTCATTACAAAATGACCAAGCCTGCAGTGAACTATCATGATTTATTAGGATTACTATAGACTTTTGAGAAGGACAATCAACTCCAAAAGGAGCCGGTTCATATGGTGGGTCAATCCAGGGCATCACTCCTCCAAGAGAGGAAAGAAGAAGAAGGTGAAGAAGAAGCATGCAAGGGCTAGGAAGCCCGAACTGACTAAGAAGTCCAAAGTTGACCAAAGTGAAGCAAAGTACTTTTTTTGTAAAAAGCTGGATCATTGGAAGAGGAATTATCCTCAATACCTTACTTTCCTTGATCCTAATAGGCTAAACAAGAGAAAGAAGTAAGTAATTGCTGGTCAAGATAATTATATAATAATATCTTATAATTTCTCTATATATAATACTTCTACCTGATTGGATACTAAAAGTTTAATTAATATTTGCAATTCGTTGTAGGGACTTTAGGTCAGTAGAAGATTCAAAGCCTATAAGAGATTTCTGAATGTTGGAGATAGAAGTCAAGTTCCAATTTTAGCTTTAAGAATTATCCAACTTATTTTCAAATCTAAAGTTATCATTCTGAATGATTGTCATTATTATTAATCTTTCTTGATGAATATAATCTCTATAGGTCTTTTGGCCAAAGATGATTATTATTTTTTAATAAAAAATATTTTTTATAATATCATTATAAATGCTGTTATATGATGCATAAATAATTGAGAAATAGTATTTATATTTTATCACAATCTATTAGTGTAATATACACATCAAACAAACATTCTAGATTAGATAATGTCATGAATACCTACCTTTTGCATTGTCTGCTTAATCACATAAACAAGAACATGATAAACAGATTAACTAAAGAGAAAATTCTTAATATCAATGATTATAAATCATTTTCAACCTATGAATCTTGTCTTCTTGAAAAGATGACCAAATTATCCTTTACTAGAAAGGGTGAATGGGCTAATGATGTTCTGAGTCTAATACATACTGGTGTATGTGGACCCATGAACATGAGTGCCAGAGGAGTGTATAATTACTTTATTACTTTTACTGACGATCTATCTAGGTATGGATACGTTTATCTTATGAAGTATAAATCTGAATCTTTTGAAATGTTCAAATGATTTCATAATAAAATAAAAAGATAAATTAGAAAGAGTATTAAAACTCTTCGGTCAAATCGAGAAGGTGAATACCTTTCCAATAAATTTTTATCATATTTAGAAAAGAATATAATTATCTCATAATGGATCCCTCCTGAGACATCATAATATAATAGGATGTCAGAAAGGAGAATCAAACTCCGTTAGATATAATTAGATCCATGATAGGGTTTGCAAGTTTGCCAATTACTTTTTGGGGTTATGCTCTTGAGACTGCTTGTTTAGTTTTAAGTAATGTTTCGAGTAAGTCTATTACAAAAACTCTATATGAGATATGGATTGGACATAGGTTGACACTCTCTCACCTTAGGATTTATGGTTGTCTGACTTATATCAAATATTTATAGATCGATAAACTTAGATCTTGGTTCAATAAATATTTATTTATAGGGTTCCTCGAGAAAACTAGAGGATATTACAGAATCAAGTAAAAATACAAAACTGGATTTGATTAGATCAAATTTAGAATCCATTGAAGAGGCATTTTTGAGGAGATCCGGTAGAGTATTGTATCAATCAGACAGATACTATGATTTCTTGATCCGGGATGGTGATCCTATTAAACTAGATTAGAATAACGAGAATTCGATCATTTATATCGATGCCATACAAAAGCTCGATTCTGATAAATTATTAAAAGCCATGAAATTCGATATAGAATCTATGAAGATCAACAATGTATGAACACTCATTGATCTACCTAAAGGGATAAAATCTATAGGATGCACAAGGATATTCAAAAAGAAAAGAGGCATAGATGGAAAAGTAGAAATCTATAAAGCTTGTCTAGTTGTCAAGGGATATCATTAATATTATGGTATTGATTATGATGAGATATTTTCTTCTATACCAATGCTTAAATCCATTTGAATTATGTTTGTGATAACGGCATATCTTGATTACGAAATCTGGCAAATGGATGTCAAAATGACTTTTCTAAATAGAGAGCTAGATGAAGAGGTATATATGATATAGTCTAAAGGGTTCACATCCATAGATGAATCAAAGGTGTGTAAGCTTCAGAGATCCATTTATGGATTGGAGCAAGCATCTCAAAGTTAGAACATATATTTTGATAAGATAATTAGAACATATGGCTTCATTAAGAACGAAGAAGAATCATGTATCTATAAATGGGCTAATGGTTCTATAGTTATATTCTTTGTATTGTATGAGGATGATATTTTCTTAATTGAAAATGATATCTCCATATTATAGAGAATAAAAGTATGGCTGTCATCATAGTTCTTCATGAAAAATTTGGGAGAAACATCCTACATCCTAAAAATGAAGATCTATAGAGATAGATCTAAAAGATTACTTGGATTATCCCAATCTTTGTACATTGATATCGTGCTGAAATGGTTCAGCATGGCAAATTTCAAAAAGAGCTATCTATCGATAGATCAAGAAATTTCTTTCTCTAAAAATGATTATCCGACAACTTCTTAAGAGAAAGCATATAAGTAGAATCCCATATACCTCGACAGTGGAATATATCATGTACACCATGACATGTACAAGACTGAATATGGCTTACTCACTAGGGATAATGAGTAGGTACTAGTCTGATCTAAGAGAGAATCATTGAAAAATTATAAAGATAATCCTCAAGTATTTGAGAAATATTAAGGACCAATGGCTCATTTATGGAGATGCTGACTTAAAACTTATTGGATATATAGATTTTAGTTTTTAGTCAGATCATGATGATAGTAAAAATATATCGAGATATATATTTACCCTGAATGAAAGAGCAATATGCTGAAAAAGTTTTAAGCAACACACTGTAGCTGATTCTATTTGCAAGGTGGAGTATATTGCAACATTTGATGTTGCCAAAAAAGTTATTTGGTTGAGAAAGTTCATTAGCAAGCTTGGAGTGGCACCCTCCGTTGATGGTCCTATTTTGCTGTATTGTGATAGTATTGGAGCCATAGCTCAAGCGAAGGAACTAAAATTCCATCAGAGAACCAAACACATTCTGCATCACTATCATCTTGTCTATAAGATCATGAATTAAGGTGACATCAATCTTCAAAAGATCGATAGAAAAAAGAATTTGGCTGACCTATTTACTAAAGCCCTCAGAATCAAGGAGTTCGATGATCACAAATGAAAGATGGGTATTAGATACTATTTTGATTGGCTTTAGTTCAAGTGCAAGTTGTTGAAAATTATGTCCTAAAGTCAATTATCTATCTATAAACGATTGTGCTCTTTGTAATTTATATATAAATTATAAATTTAATAAAAGTTATTTGACTGTTCATCATAATCTATGCATTTAAAACTACTTTTATAATAAAGTTTTTAGAACTATTTTAAATCAAAAAAGAAGAATTTATCGAATAGTTCTTAAATTTGTTCACGATCAAATGATACATTATTAATAAGAATAATAATGTATATCAAGTATAGGTTATTGTGTGCCATATGGGTTGGTTGTTCTCATGACCAAAGAGTGTGGAGACATTGGTATAGCATGTAGATAAAATGTAGGAGTATATTTCACTGAATGTGACTTAACTATGCGGCATGCTACTGTCAAGAGCTACTCACGAAGGATATGGATATAAGTGTTCCTCCAATCTAAGATCATCATGATGACTTGCAAGCAACTCACCATACTTTGGTGTTGGACTATCTGTATTTCTAATACAGCGATGGAAAATTTTTGGATATAATTAACTACTTGCAAAGTCTGTGTATGAGTCAAGATGGGATTGACCATTCCTAATTTCAAGAAAAAATGCTATACTATGTTTCAATTTAATAAAATCTTAGCCAGGGTAATCCTTCTAAGGAGTCATAGGATTTATGATATTGGGCACTATATGGATGTATTGATTAAGAGTTAATAGTTAACTTTGAAGTCATCCTAGACATTGAGGGTTAAAAGGATGAATAATATGGTAATCATATGCTAGGATTCTTGAATATTGCTTTATAATAATTCTACATATCCGGACATCAGGTATCATTGTTAGATGATCATTTTGATTAGTACAGAAATTAATTTCTATGCTACCGGCTTAGTATTCGAATCTATGGGATCACACACATTAGAAATTTTTGTCCAATTAGATGGCGATCAATAATTAAAAATCATTCAAGAGGATAATAGTCAATATGATTGATGATTAACCTTATATAAAAGTTGTGATAAAATAATTTACTAATAGTTAGTAAATTATAGAAGAATTAATTAGCAATTAGATTATTGATTAGCTCAATTTAATTGAGCATTAAGGTTTAGATTAAGTCTAATTGAATTAAATTCAATTGGGTTTGATCTGATTAGGTTATATGATGACCTAATTGCTAAAAAAAATTAATTCTTGATTTAATTAGAACTTGGGTTCAATTAATTTCTAATTATATTAGCATTTAATTAAGTTGGTTAGGCACCTAATTAGATTAGGTTCACTAATCTCTTTGGGTCTGTTCAAATAGGATTTAAATGGGAACCAAATTGAAGGAACCAAGAGTCCAATTTGGATTGGACTCAACCCATGCGCCAACTCCCCTTTGTCCATGCCATTCATTCATGTAAATTCTAAATTTGCATGAAGATTTTCCACACCCTGAGACCCTTCTCATCTCTTCAATGCCCAAGTGGTTGGGATAAGGATAAGATTAAAATTGGATTCAAATTCAAGTTGAAACTTTGATAAGATAAGATCTTATCATCCTATCCTAACTCTCTCGTGCACCCACCTTAAGAAGGATTGTTTTTGGGCATGCATGAGGAGAGATCTGAAAAGAGTATCCACTGAACAAAAAAGTTGGAATGGTTTTCACCATGGGAAGGTTTTCCACCGTGAGAAAATATTAAGAGTGTGGGTATGAGGCTTTCTTGGAATGGGTTCCCTAGGGTTTCTTATAAAGTTTTGAAAAGGGAAAAAAGAGAGTAGAGAGTGTCTCCTCTTCACCCTCTTCCACCACTCCTCCATCCTTCTCCTCCTAGAAGAGTCCGAGAGATCAGAAAAAGGAGTTAGTTCAGTCATCTATAGGATCTCTGCAAGGAGCTAGCACTCAATGGAGGTCAATTAGATCGGAGCTTCATGTGGATACCTACAGAGGCTGTACGTCTATGCGGCTAGGAGAAACAAAGAAGTCCATGGTATTCAGTATGGTGAATTCCTACCCATACTCAGGTATAGAGATCTGATATCTATTTCTTTGTAGATATGATCTACATCATAGATATGATTTATGATTTAATTTTAGATTATGCATACTATTTTCATGTCATATTATCCATGTGTAGATAGTTTTTACATCTAATTTTATGCATGCTAGGTTAATACAATTAATCTAGAGTCTTCAATAGCTTTAAATTTTAGAAAAATTTTAAAAATCATGCATGAAACCACCTATGTTTTCCTTCTAAATATATGCTTATAATGAATAATATATTTTTAAAGCAAAAAATAAGATCATCATAATATATATTCTAGTATCATACATGCATATGAAGTATCGAAATCAATCAACTAAGCAAAATAAATTCAGCAACCAAGGATTGTATGATGTCAAAAGGTTTAGTTTTTACCAAATGTCATCACCAATTCTTTTTGAGTCCTAAGAATTTACTCCTTTCAAAGTATTGGATGCTTGGTATACTTATAAAATAATTATTTTCTAGATTTTAATACCCAAGCTTTCTTGGGTCAATAGGAGTAAGTGCATATGGTTCCTTTTGGAACCCAAATTTATTTAACAAAAGTATGACCAATTCTATTGATATTGCATTCAAAAATTTTATTGCCTACTTTATTATATTTAAAGCAAATAATAGAATAATTTTTATGAAAAGCTCTAGAAAATATTTTTTTGATAAATTTTTATTTTTTAAAAGGATTAAAATAAATTTTAGCTTTGTTGAAAATAGCTTTTTGATTATTATTGAAAATCAATTAAAGCTTTTGAGAACTAAATGTAAATTTGTCAACCATAAGCTTTAAAACTTCAATCTCTTTTCTTAACTTAGCATTCTCTTCTATCAAGAATTTTTTAGATTTTAAAAGATTTAATTTTTTTTTAGCTAAAGATTTTTTTCTTTTAAAAGTTCATCTTTTTCTATTAAAAGCTTATTCTTTTCTTCAGCTAAAAGCAGATTTGATCTTCTAAGCTTTTTATTTTAGTCTTATCTTTCTGAAATCATCCATAAGCTCATAAAAGGTTTCAAGTAATTCTTCAAAAGTAAATTCAAAGAAATTTTCAATATTTATCTCATCATATTATGAGCTATAAGATAAAAATTTGCAATACCTTCTTCCTCTTCTTGTTCATCTAAACTTGAAATATCACTATCTCCCCAAATGACCATTACAGTACTCTTTTTAGTTCTTTTAGGGTTCCTTTTGAGTAGGGAGTAATCTGGCTTGTAATGTTCTAGCTTGTTATACTTGTAGCATATGACATATATTTTTTTTATCTTCACTATCTTTCTTTTTTTCCAACCATTTCTTCTTAAGAAACTTTCTGAATTTTCTAGTAAGCAGCCCCATATCCTCATCTTCATTTTCATTTTCAGTTTCATCTTCATCCTCTAACTCATCACTTTCTCTAGATTTGGTATAGTTGATTTGAATATGATGGTCTTTGTCTTCTCTGATTCTTCTTCTTCCTCATTTCAGCACATGTTTAAGTCATGTGTCATGAGGGAACCAATGAGTTTTTCTATGGACAGCTTGCTTAGATCTTTCACTTCTTGAATGGCTATCACTTTTAAACTTTTCAGGCCTTTCGTAAGTACTTAAGAATCTTGCAAACAAACTCATTGTTATTGTAGATTTTACCAAGACTATTCAAAGTATTTATAATATCTTTAAGTCTGAAAAATATATCAAAAATTAACTTATTATTTTATTTTAAATAATTCATACTTATAAACAGGCAAATTAACTTTGGACTCTTTAATTTGGCTTTTTCTTTATGAGTAATTTCTAATCTATTCCAAATTTTCTTTGTAGAAATAGAAATAGATATTCTATTAAATTTATTAACATTTAAAGAATAATAAAGAATATTTATTGCTTTTGTATTTAGCTGAGCCATCTTTTTATTAAACTCATCCCAATCCTTTTCTAGTTTGGGAGAGGGCATTCTATTAATTAAAATTATGGATGTGTGAGGTCCATTAGTTATGAGTCTCCACATATCATAATCTAATACTTATATAAAATTCTCATATGTGCTTTCCAAAATATATAATTTATGTCATTGAAAAGTGGTGGTCTAGACGTTCATCATCCTTCAACAAATGAGGAATCAACCAGGGTTGCTATAATCTTTAGATCAATATAGCTAGGTTAACAAAGATATAAGAGCTTCTTCTTTGATACCAATTATTGCCCAGAAAGATAGCAATCCAAGAGGAGGGGGGGTAAATTAGATTTCTCAAAATATTTAAGCAAATCCAATAAATATGTGCTTTTAACCAAATTAGCTCAAGTGTAAGAATGGTGTATGCAATGTATGAAAATAGAATTTAAAAATAAATAATATAATATAAGAATTAAAAATAAGTCAATAGAGCATAACATAAAGATAAAAAATTTATAGTGGTTCGATGCAATCCTTATCTACATCTATTCTCCAAGCTTCATTTAGAAATTTTACTATAATCACCTCAATTATAGTGTGATTATTTTATACGGGCTTACAATCAAATTCAGTTGATTTTACAGGATCATCAATCAAAATTTTATACAATTATTTTTCAGACTAACAACCTAACCTAGTTGATTTTCTTGGCTCATCAACCAAAATTATATAAAATCTAATTTTAGGCTTGGACGGGCCTAACTCAAGTTTTTTCATCCCAAAGAAACTTATAAAGAAATCCAAAATTTAATGGATAAAAGTTTGAGCATAAATAAAAATAGAAATAAAAACTCTTTTTAGGCATGGAAGAAGTTGATGATGAATTGCTCCTTTAATGTTTGACTTCTTTTCTTCAATGCTTGAGAGGATGTAGCTGAAGAAGGTGAAGATTTCTATTAAATGCTCATTGAAATCTTTATAAAAAAAATTCCTCTCTTTCTCTTTTTCAAAGATATTCAATGAAAGCTATCATAAAATGATGTATTTCTCTTTCTAATCATCTTAGCTTCCTTTCTTAATGATTCTTTAGCATTTTGTAAGCTTGGAAGTGGCCGTAAAATGAGTTTTGACTGTTGGAAAGGTTGAACTAGTCATTGGAGTGAAGAAATAACTATTACAATAAGATAAAAAAAACTAGCCATTAGAACTATCTCCATATTAGTTCTTCAAAAATCAACTCGAGCTGCCTGCCCATGAGTAGACTCATCCTCTTCAGGAGTTGACTCATCTTTAGATCTAAAAAACTATGTTCTGTCTTCTTGAGAATGTCAACTTGCCTTCTTTATGAGTCAGCTCGAGCTGAGATTCCAAAACTACAGTCTTCTATCTATCTAAGAGAGTTGGCTCTTGCTTCACAGAAGTCAACTTGAGCATGTGCTAGTAAGTTTCAGACATGCCAGAGTCGACTCTTCTTCTCTGAAGTAGACTCCTCTTAGCCAAACTTATGAAAATTTATTCTTTGAAGTATTTTGGCTTGGCATTTTTTAGAAGATTTCTTCCATGCATAATTTCTTCATTGTAAGCATCCAAGGAACCTTATATCCATCTTTGAAATACATGATTAGTATCATTTTTACTCAATATTTTGTTATTATCAAAATCAATCATTTAGGTTAATAGTTTTGCCATGGAACTTGCTTGTTTTGAAGATGCAATGAATAAAGAAGAATGGGTAGTTGCCATGAGGAAGATCTAGCTACCATTGAAAAGAATAATACCTGTTGAAAAGGAAGCAATTAGTCTTAAGTGGATTTAGAAGTCCAAGTTCAACCCAGATGGAACCTTGCAAAAGAACAAAGCTCGATTGGTGATCAAAGGGTATGCACAAGTGCCAGGTATTGATTTTTCAAAATGTTTGCTCTAGTTGCAATATTCAATACAATGAGAGTAGTTTTAGCTTTGGCGGCCCATAATAATTGGTTAGTGTAATAGTTGGATGTGAAATCAGCTTTCTTTAATAGTGATCTTTTTGAAGATGTGTATGAGAGCAGCATAAAGGTTTTGTAGTAAAGGGTTAAGAGCACAAAGTTTAGAAACTACATAAAGCACTCTATAGGCTCAAGCAGGAGCCAAAAGCATGGTATAGCAAAATTGACATTTATTTTGCTATAACTTTCAAAAGAGTACTGGTGAACCTACTTGATATGCTAAAAGTTGTGAAAATGAGTTCTTGATAGTGTTTTTGTATGTAGATGATATGATATGTAGAGGGAACTCAATGACTATGATAAAAGCCTTCCGGGAGTCTATGGTGGCAGCTTTTGAGATGTCAGATTTAGGCCTACCACATTATTTCTTGGGCATTGAAGTTGTGCAAGATCCAACTGGTATTTTTATTGGCTAGAGAAAGTATGCAATGGACTTGCTAAAGAGGTTTGGGATGCTGAATTGTAAGCTAGCTAAAACTCCTCTCCACACAAATAACAAGCTGTCCTTAGATGTTGGGATTGAAAAAGCTAATGAGAAGCATTTTAGAAGTATTGTTGGAGGATTGATGTATTTAACTCACTCAAGACCTGATATTATATTTGCTATGAGTCTCATTTCTAGGTTCATGCATAATCCAAGCAAGCATCATCTTCATGTAGCCAAAAGAATAATGAGATATGTTCAAGGCACAACAAATTTTGGAATCAAGTATAAGAAAGGTAAAAACATTGATTTGTTCTCTTTTGTTGATAGTGATTAAACTGATAGTGTAGATGATAGGAAAAGCACTATTAGTTATGTTTTCTACTTAGCATAGGAGCTCTTTTATAGGTATCAAAGAAGCAACAAACTACCACACTTTCAAGCATAAAAGTTGAATATGTAATAGCTGTAGCCGCATCTTGTCATGCCATCTAGTTGAGGAGAAATTTTGGAAGATTTAAAACAAGCTCAATAAAAGCCAACTATCATCCTGTGTGATAATAAGTCAGCAATTGCCTTGAGTAAAAATTTGGTTCAATAAGAAAGGTCAAAGCATATTGAAATTCATCACCATTTCATTCGAAAACTTGTTGCCAAAGGAAAAATAAAGCTGCAATATTGCAATATTGAATTTCAACCTGTTGATATGCTTTCAAAAGCATTAGCAAAGGAGAAGTTCAAGAAGTTTTGAGATATGTTGGGAATACAAGCTCTACTAGAAGCCCTTGCTTGAATGAAGGGGGGGGGATTGTTGGAAATTAATTCAAACTTGGGATATGGTTGTTGATCTAGTCCTTATCTTGTTTATTTTTTAGTTATTGTCATTTGGATGTGATTGAGTCAAAATATTTGTCTAGTTGTTGAAAGCCTTTAGGAGTCTTATTGTATGAGGATATTGAGCTGATTTTGTGCATTGTACATATCAAAAAAGTTTATTTAAAAATACCTAATGCAGAGATTATAGTGAGGATTCAATTTTAAGAATTCAACTCAATGAAGAGTTTACTTCCTTTTTGCCACTTTTTTCCTAACATAGGCTTCAATTGCCGATATGGACCCACCTACCACCAGCCTAGCTCTAGCCTCCCTCGATCCTCATCTCATTGGTTTATCATTCAAACCCATCAACAAGGATTGAATCACTCACTATATAGATTGCAAAGCACTCTATCCTCCATCATTCATCTGCTTGGATAGATCTCAAAGTAATCAATAGCTAATCCAATAGTGAATCACCTTGATTTTTTTATCATTTTTTCTAATCTTTAATGATCATCTGGACATTTCTCCCTTTCACATATCATTGATCTTATTTAATTTTATCTTAATTCATGGTAATATGGAATGGGTCAAAGTGTTTAGATGTGCATATCCAAACTGGAGAAGGGCATTTATGAAATTATAGGCCTATTTTATTATCATGTGATAATCACATGATAATGATTCCTGATGATGAAGATACATGACTAGGCTATATTGTAAAAGAAAAATAAATTATGAGTCTAATCGAACCTTTTTAAAAATTTGGGGTTGAAATATTTCTTACCCAAACCTTTCTTATTTAAAAATTTGCTCTTGTTATTATTCAATCACCTTTCAATTTAGTAATGAAGTGAGAATGGTACTCAATTAATTAATAACTTCTCATCTTCTTTCCTTGTCTGCTCCATTTATATAAGCTAAGTTTCTTTCGAAAGAGGCAACATGCTTAAGATTTTTGCTAGGTGGCGACATTGATTGTCTAATAGCTACTAATAATGGATTAAGGGTCGCTTTTTATCCTTTAGTGGTAGTTATGCTCAAATTAGGCTAAAGAACCTCAAATCATGTAAATTGTCTTGGGAGTGGTTTAGACTGACCCAATCTTGTTTGAATCAAGATATCATCTTTTACCTATTAGTTATTTGTTTGGAAAATAATGACTCGACTTTCCATTTTGTTTATATTTCTATGTGTAACATGATCTTAACTGAAAACTTAGACCTGAAACATCTCTTTCCATGGCAAAATGTATTAAGCAAATTAATTTTTAAGCATAAAACACAATTATCTAAGGATTGGTATGTATGCACACTAGTAAGTGTGGTGATATGGATATAAATTTTGGAGTGATTTATGCTTGTCCTTGTATATATGAGTTCAAGGTAGGTTGGGCTAGGACCAGCTGAACTTAAAAGTCTTTTTGGACATAAAAATACATTATTTGGAAATATGTTCTTTCTATTAGATGGATTATCTAAAGACTTCTAAATTAGAACATCTTTAGCCACCTTAGATTCCTTTACATATCGTTGGTTTTGCTAGAACGAGCATTAGAATGAGATGGGGATTTCAACTTTGTCCCCACTCCAATGTTGGACCATACTTTCTTTGGAATTGCTATTCCTTTTGTCGAAGGAATGATGATTCCATGCATAAATGTGAGGAATGGTCAATTCCCATAAAAATGAAGATGAATGATACTTTTGGAAATGAACTAGTTGATGATACTTAAGGCATAAAATACTAGCAAAAAACATATTTTGATATGAGTTAGTTATAATTAACTATAACATAAAAAAAGTAAATAATTTAATAAATATTTAGTTTAAAATATTATTTCTTAGAAATAATAAAAATATCAAAAAGCATGCATTACTGGTACTTACTATGCATTATATCTTAGCAAATAGGCATTATGCAATACATATTAAAGAAAATTGCATATAAAGATTTAAATTATTAAATAATATGAAATCAAAAATGTCATGGATCGAATCTGTCACCTGAGTTGACCATGTGATCGACCTCATGAATCCTAGGGCATGTCTTAGAGATCATGCAAGGCCTCAGAATTTATTTAAATAATAAATGACCAAATGTACCAACTAAATAGATTCATCATAGTCAAATAAACATATTCAATTATAATTATTCAAATATCCATTGGTACCAAAAATTGAACTAACTAATAAACTAATATTCTAGTACTCAAACTTCACATTTAACTCGATGAATACTATGCATCCTATGACTTCTAAAGGAAAAGAAAGAATTAATTAAGATATAAACTTTATAGCCCAGTAAAAATTCCATTACATTTATATTAATATAATAATATTATTCAAAAATAATAAATGAATAGTATTAAAGAAAAATCATAGGCCATAAAATCTCATACCAGACATTCAATATAACTCAACAGTCATATAAGCATATATTATAAGTCATGTATTATCATAAATCTATCATAAATATCACCAATGGATTTATATGACTTATCATATGTGTTTCATTAACATACTCTAAATTAATAATTATCTTTTAGTTTAGGACTAATTATAATCATACTTTAGCCCATGATTGGCAAATCATAAACCATGCTTCAGTCCATCATGGCAAATCAAAATATTATGCTTAGGTTCGGATGGCAAACCAAGATATCCTAGCTTTAACTTGTGGTTGTAAATTAGAATATCCATGCTTCAACTCATAGTGGCAAATCAAGGTATCATGGTTTGGTTATGACTGACAAACTAAAATATCATGATCCGGTCTGTGACTAATCCACATCATGGCTTATCCAAATCCTCTTATACAATTAATAAAATATTCAATAATTTCATATTAGATTTCTTGCTCAATTTCAAACATTCGATGTTGTATTCTCAACAAACAAAATAGTTAACATATGATATAAATATAATAAAGAATCATATATTCGATATGAAATCAGAAATTATCATGCATAACACAAAAAAACATGTGTGTATATTGTGTGCGTATATGTGCACGCACATGTGTGATCATATAAAGGGACTCTTATCTCTATTAGTCTCAGACTCAAGCACAGGATTGATCAATTCCTTGATCCACGAACTCGGAAATAAGGTATTCGCTCCACATCTATTATGTAAATAGTTGCATCTCTACCAATTAAGATTAGCATAAAAGTCATCGGTGATCAAGGATAGGAAAAATTATACATCCGAATATTATAGGTCCAAAAACCCTCTTAGGGACAACTAGTTGATCTGGATTTATCTAAATATCTAGACCCTCCAATTGTTTATAAGATCTCTAGAGAGAAAGAAAGAGTGCAAAAGAAAGAAAAAGAGAGGAGAGAGAAAAGAAAAGAATTTTTTTTCTATTTTTTTCTCCTCTCTCTTTTTTTCTCATTTTCTTCTTTCTTCTTTGTGATAACAAGGGATGAGCGGATCTTAGGCCAGCTATCTTTCATGGCCGAAGTCCTCAACAACAACGACCATGATGGCTCCAATGATGGTGCCAAACTCTTGACAATGACAGCCGCTCGGTAAGAGGAAAAAGAAGAAGAAAGAAAAAAATAGGGGAGGCTCGGTCCCTAATGAAATCTGACGGCCAATGGCTCAATTCAGCCATCAAGGGCACCTTTCTAGGGTTTAGAAAATAAAAGAGGAAGAAGAATAGGATATCAATACTTTAAGTTTGGCGATGAATTGGTGGTAGCTTATCGAAAATGCTCGATGAAAAAAATCTAATAAATCTCACAATTTCACCAATGATTTGACTGAAGCTTTGTGTGATGTATAGAGGAAGATGGGAAGGGGATTTATAAATTAGAGTTCTAGGGTTTCACCAGAGTTTGCTTTGCCCTAGAACTCTTCTTTTGATCATAATCAGGGAAGAGGAGGACTCCGATCGGAAGTCTTCGCTCGGAGTCTTCCTCCCTATCGCGTGCATCACATGTGGATGGCCCAAATGGGTCCATAAGTCCAGCTTAGATTAGATCAAGTTCTAGGCTAGTTCTAAGCCAATCAAGAGTAATAGACATAGTCCTTAAGGGTTGGTGGGTATTACATAAAATATTAATCTTAGTATCTATATCTTTTAGCCTTCAGATTTTTCATCAATAATTGCTTTCAAAATTCTAGATTTGGTTAACTCTAAAACTCACACCAAGTCCTTCAATCTATATTAGTTTGTACTCTTCTTGTCGGCATTATGACTCTATTATTATTCCTTCATCAATGCCATAGGATATTGCTACCATGATTTCCCTCATTATCTCTCACTATCATAATAACTCTTCAGTCATCATTTTACCTTTAGAGCCATGCCCTTACCATTATTCATGCTACAATGACTCCATCCTTACCACCACCACATCTTTCTTATTGTCCCTAGCTGCCACGATGACTCTCTCTTTCTCTTTCGCATCTACCTTCCTCCCCCATCCAAAATTAGAGTCTCTAATTTAAGTTTAATAAGGCAAGCTCAAGCTAGTTTGAAACTCAAATGAAACTCAAATGATCCAAGCTTGAGTTGGGACTTCTCAACTTGTGTTGGTGTTGAGTCGTGAGATAAGCTCAAATTAGCTAGCTATAATTTCAATCCAAGATCGAGCAAGCCTTAGCTTGTTTATGCTTAGCTTGTATATTAACTTATACCTATGAGTATATAACATAATTAGTTAGCTAAGCTATATTTGAATGGTTGAACTCTTTTAACTTGCTTTTTTCTTCTTTCTATTTTGTTTTAATTTTATGAAATACATGTATCTTTCTCGGTGATTGTAATAAAATTTTTATTTTGAAAGAAACTATTTAGTTTCATAATAAAAAAAGTCTTAGCTAGACTTGGTCTATTATATACGTTGTACACAAGGCTAATGAAAAGATGCTATAATAGCATACAATGGTGTATTAAATGGTTAAACAATGGTGTATCGAGATGATTACAAGATTAGTAGTGTATTGAGATGATTATAAAATTTTTAAATTAAAAATATTAATATAATATTTTTTTATTAATTTTGTTTTATATATATATATATATATATATACGCGCGCGCGCTAAGTCTATCTAAGAATTTTCCTTCGTAATCCCATTCATTCATCCGGAACGCGGTGGGCAGCCGGTTATCGGCTGATATGAGCGGGATATATTCTCGTATATCAACTGCTGCAGTATAAACATATTGTGCATGATTTCCGAATCTAATCCCCTTTCTCGCCGAATTCCAATATCGTCAATAATAAACGGGATCACGGTCGACCTTGATGGTATCGGTCACTAACCGAAACGACCGAGATTTCGGCAATCGAAAACCTTGGCGAGGGGCAGCCCTGTGGTCCATCGTGGCTTTTCTGTACTTCCTCTCTTTGAGCACGGTCATCAGAGTGCCACCGTTGCGGAAAAGGAGCGACGGTCGAATCCGAGCCCGAGGGTGGCCGCGATTAGAAGATATTAGGATGACGGTAGGGAGCGGCAGCCGCTGTGTGAGCAGTGGCACAGTTCGATTCGGTCCACCCGCTCCTTCCCTCCGCCGCCCCCTTCTCAGAGCTCCACTCTTTTTCTTTCCCTTCCCCCGGATTTCTCCTACAAGGGATAGGGTGCCGAGGGTGTTCTATTGCTGCTCCAATGGACATCGGAGGGGGGAAGCCGAATCGAGAAGGGGGTTTGATTCTTCCTCTATATTGGGTGGAGTTGAACAAGGGTGCAGCGAGGAGGAATTCTTGGTCGTCAGCTTCTATAAGTTCGTGTTCATCCAAGACCCGGAAGCCGAGGTTTCCAAGCACCATTCTTTCCTCCAGGTGTTGTTTTACTCTCTGCCTCTATTCGAGATATATTTTCTTTTTTCTTTTTTTTTTAAATGGATTTTTGGTCAATTTGTGTTCTTTTTTCATGATTGTTCAAATGAAAATTTGTGTAGGTATATTTGTTGATGCATTTCTTTGTTCATTTTACATGTTAATTTAGTTTTTGCACTGACATGTGCGTTTCTTCATGATAATGTATTTATATGGTGTAAGGACCCTTGCAGGCATGTGATTAGTCCCACATTGGCTGTGCAATGTATTTATTCTATCTTTGTAACTTCTTTATTTCTATGATCTTTTCTCACCAATCTCTCCACCTCTCCCTATTCATCATGAAATCTTCCTTTTTTCAAAGAAAAAGGGAAAAAAAAAGTGACCTGCAAAGGAGTGGTCCTCCATGTTTTGAAAGGCAGTTGCAGACCCCTCTTTCCTATTCTATCTAAATTGCATTCCTATTCATTATGAAATCTTCCTTTTTCTCAAAGAAAGTAAAAAACCTGCAAAGGTGTGGTCGTTCATATATTGAAAGCCAGCTTCTGACCTTTCTCATTCCATCTATATAACTTCTTTCTAGGATCTCTTCGATCTCTCCATCTTGGTTCCATCCCTCCATTTCTCTCCCCACCCACATGCTTTTCTCCTATATTCTCTCTTTATTTGTCCAAAATATAGATTGTTATATTTTAATTTTTACAATAGGTTTTATCCACAATGTGCATAGATTATTTTTAGGTTCTGTTAAGTTTGTATATCAATCAATGAAGAATAAATGGAATTGAAAAATCTAAGAAAAAATAACTAGCCAACTAATATAATTAAACGTGATAATGTTGTAGGATTCATAATAATATAAAAATGCAATATCCCCTTTTATTTTATCTAGCTTAACTTGCTTGACCCTCCTTGCCCCTTCCCTTTCTCCTAGAGACAATTTCAATGTTGCACATGTTTTGCTTCTTTCAATCATCTACATACAAGTCTAAATTGGCATGATATGAATAATACAGGTAAATGTTTATGAAGCATTGATATAGATATGAGATATGGATAGGTGTGATTTGGATGCGCTAGCACAACATTTTGAAAAGATTAGAATACTACAAGGCTAGGATGCAACAATAAATAAATGTGTATTTTATTCATAAATGTAAGAAAAGGGTGGGCCTTGGTGTAACGGTAAGGCTGCTCTATTTTAACTTGGGTGTCATGAGTTCTAAACACTGAAATAGTCTCTTTGCACATGGGAGTAAAGTTGCATATGTTCGTCTCTCTCCAAACCTTTTAGTCTCAGGAGCTTCATGCACTAGGATGCCCTTTTCTTATACATATATATAAGAAAACATCTATAAAGCAATGTGGGTTATCAAAATAACATAGTCCATATTTTATAAATTAGTATCAACATATACAAACTTTGATACCTAGTCAACATTCAAATCAATTGATCATTATCCATATTTCATACAATTACATCAAAACCTTAAATAAATTTCTATGTGCTTAGCCCTTGCATCATCTCACAGGATTTGAGTTATTGATATTCCTGCAATGTTGAAGCATCTATCTCTATTGATACCATGGTTTTGCTGCATCAATGTGTACTGCCCCATGTCGGGCATGCCGTAATGTACCAGTACCAAACAGAGACTCAATATAGGAGGTGTACTAAGTCTCAATATGCCGAACTGACCTTTTTATTGGGTGTATCGATACTGTACCAGCATTGTATCAGTAGGGTGTCTGGTACTGAGACATTGGTGCTTTGCAAATAATGAATCAAGAATAAAATGCAATTCAGAATAGATTGTTAAAATGCTTACCTTATCAGGGTGCTTTCTATTTTGAGTTAGAAAAGGCTTATTTGAAACTTAACTTGACAGCTATATTGAATCTGTACAAATTGAAAGTAGCACTTGTGTCATTCTCCCAGTTTTCTCAACCGTGTTCGTGTAGGATTTTGTGACAATAATGGATGCCTATAATTGTGAACAATAACCTGGATTTCGTGGTCATGTAGGTGTTTTCTATCAAATAGTATATGCAATTATCCGTGCTTTATAATTCCTATTAAATTTTAGGGCAACCTAATGCTCGATCTTTTGTTTGACAGGCATTTGATTATTTATCTTTACATAGTTTTCTATTTTAAGGCCCTGCCAAGGATTAAGCACAAGGGCTAGGAAGAATTTTTAGTCAATATGTATTAAATGTAAAATGGCATCCAAGCCACGCGGATCTCAAATTCCCCTAAAATTTCCACTAAACTTATCATGCAACTAGATAAAATTTATTTAGTTATTTCTAATTTTCTATATCCTTTTTGAAATGAAAAAGTATAAATAACTGTTTTTATATTAATATCTCTTGTTGTCTCTATCCAAGTTATATATCAACACCGTTCTTCACAATGAAATTTCCTACATAACCATGTCCTTTAATATTTGTGAATGATCCATTTTTATGTTGACCTTCTCCAGGGACGTGACATATGCGGCCGCATATATGTGAATGAGCAAGGGATTAATGCACAGGTATGAATCCATGATTGGCATAATCTGGTTTTAATTTAAGACTTAAAGATCTCAATTCCAATGTTCTAGAATTCCTATATCTTCCACTTATACTGGTAAAATAAAAACAATGTAAAAGACAGATTTTCTTTTTAATTATTAAATCTTCTTCAAGTACTTTTAATTAAAAAAATTACAAGGCCTTCCAATTTAACCCATCTAGATTGTTTAAATTTTTTTGGAGTCATTAGCTAAACACTGGTAATTCACTCTAATATTTCCTCTTCATTGTGAAAGCTTGTGGAACTTGGGTACTTATATAGGGCCAAAGAATCAGATGACCTTTTGACTAAGTCTTTTTTGGTGAGGTCCTAGTAATTACAACTAGTTTCTTGTAAACGTTCAAAATTTTGGGTTGCTGTTTACCATTAGGGTTACCTTGCACAGTCATTAGATCCTTAAAAGCTTAAGTGTGAGGGATTGAAGACAAACATTCGATAAAACATTCAATGAAACAATTAATAATTAATATTTGAGAGCTTGGTAGTAATCATGATATTGATCTATTTAAGTTCTATCAGTAATAAATAATTATATATAAAGTGGCTTCAAAATACATCAGTGGGTAGGTCCACCAAGGAGATCCCGTCTGTTTTTATCATTCATCATTAAAGTAAGAAAAGGGCAAGTTACCAAGTTTCTTAGAAGCCATATTCAAGATGAGACCTAAATAGGGTGTCCTAGTGTATGAGCTTCCCACCATTGTAGGGTCTAGGGAGAGCTAGATGTATGCAACCTTACCCTTGCATGGGGAGAGGCTATTTCATGTTTCAAACCCATGGTATCTAGGCCAGTGCTTAAGGCTCCTACCATTGTGGGGTCCATTTTTATGTTTCACAAAATGATACCTATTCTCGTAATCAAATTCTTAGTTACATCAAGAAACTTTCATTGAAGATAATATGACATTAAAAGTGAAGTATGGGAACAGGTTTAAACTGATGTTCAGATGCACTAAAACTAAACATCAACTCTAGAGAGTATACAATTCCTTCCATGAAGCCCTTATCCATACTTCTACCATGTTAGATTTTATTAACACTAAATTTTTCAGGAGTTTGAAGAACACTTGTAACATAATGTGAAATTTCATTAGTTCAGCTGCATATGCTCATAAATTTGTGATTTGGAATTAATTGCTATGGATACATTTGTGATTTGAAAAACAAAAAAGAAATCTATAATGGTTTTGCAGTCTAGAAAATTTCAAAAATTATCAAACAGTATGGAAACATTATGAATATAATTTTGGGATGGAAACATTATGAATATAATTCTGGGTTCTTCTAGAGTACAGGAAATAACAGAATGAAATATTATAAAGTATATGACCATTTCTTTATGATAGTTTACAGAGTTTTGCCATTAGGTGTTCATGCCATTTTTGTATAAGATGATAATCCTTCTCCTATCAATTATTTGTTTAGACTTGGACCACTTGGTTTCTTTATGGTGCTGGTCATGCTTGTGTTAATATTTCTATTCTAAGTTTTATGGTTGTATTTCTGGTTTTATAAAATATTAAATGTCTGTTTGATAAACTTGATATGTGTGGACAAGAAAACAAAAAGGGGAAGTATTTGCATATAAGAAACCTTATGCTTGATATTTTCTCTTTTGTGAATTTACCTGCCTCCTCCATCAAAAACAACATCAAGCAGGTAGAAACATGTCCATTCTTAATTTTTAGAGGGTCTAGATTCAGACTTCTCATGCATACAATTTAGTGAAATTGTTTATCCATCAACTAAAGTTTCATTTTGAAGATACTCCTACTTAAATGGGACTTTAGCTCCTTATAGTTCGCTCTTGACAGCCTATCAAACTCTCCAGAAGTTCCTTATGTTGTTTTTTTTTTTTGTTAGACAAGTAATTCACTATGAATTGGTGTGATTAAATATGATAGCTCTAGATACCGCTGAGTATAATTTTAGCTTATTATCATCTTGCAAGTTCCATAGACGGTTTGAGTTTTGGTTGAATCAAATGAGTTTCAGCTCTGGAAAATTCAGCAGTCTCCATCTCCACTTTTGGATGTTTATGTTGGAAATTGTTTAAAAAAATTAAAAATTTATTATTTCAAGAAATTAGAAATAGTAATAAATAGATAATATATCATTTTAAAGTATCTTAAATTGTACTTTTTTCTTTGTTTTGCACTGCTAGAATAATAACAAAATTATCTTTCAGAACAGGAATGTTGAAGTCAAGCTCAAAGAACCATTTACTATTTGATTGTGCTTTAACAAATGTCAATCTAAATGTCTATAAGAGCTGAGCTTTGATATAGTGAGACCTGAGTCAAAGGGATTCAGCTCAATGTCTTGGAGATTAGCATCCTGAAGCTTTGATGTCTTTTTGAAAATCTAAGTTCAATATAAGGGAAATGCTTCTCTGATATTAAAGATAAGCAAAGGACTTGTGAAATGCTAAGTTTTGGAGTCTGTTTAAGTCTAAACTCATCACTGAAATTAGTCTTGGACATCAAATTGTGATCTAGCATACACTACCACAGTCACTATGTATCTTGACCTTGCAATTGTTAATTTATCTATCTAGGTCATCTGTTTCATCATTAGTCTTGTTTGAGAAAAACCATGTTTTTTTTTTTTTCCAAAAAAGAGAAAACCTCGACTCAAAGTTTACATCCTTAGCAGCCTCTTTCTTTATCATATATGTTCCACTGTTTTGTATCATTGGCTTTTTATAATTTTCATCATGCTGATAATTATATGTTCAACAGAAGTGCTTTGTATGATTTGCTGCACATTGATCCTTGCCTTTTATTCTCAATCTAATGTTGGTTGTAGTTCAACGATAGAATATTCATGTTTTTACATATCTTCTTACAGAATTTTGATAGAGCTCTTGTTTCCAGCTTTACAACACTGGTTTGTTTACAATCTGTTGAATTGATGTTTCGAGACCAAATCATTCTTTCACCTGAATAATATTTCTTGGTATCTCTCTCAGCTCATCGTGCACGAGTTTTGTATTTCTGACCTTTGATATCAAACTGATTGGTGGAACAGAAGAAGCAATATGGAATGAAATCAGCTGGGGCAATAAGAACAAAATCTAGAAATATGGTAGAGTAGATCATGCTTTATGTCTGAATGGATTTCGATGTTGACAGAAATATTAACAGAAAAATCAACTCAAAACATGATAAGACGAATATGTAATTGAAAAACATGACAATTTTATTAAGGATTCTTGTTGAACACATTGTATTCAAAGTTTTAGCATACTCCAAATTATTTAAAAGATTTTGTTAAATTTCAAAAGCATATATGTTGAAAATGATTGCGTTAGTGATGTATGCAGTTAACAATCATGATATCTTGAATCATGTATGGTAAATAAATTGCCTATCTAGAGGGTAGAGATGAATTTTATGTTTTTGGACAAAACCTAGCAGTCATGCCTAATATCACATATTCCAAGCAAAGTGGACTACTTTTGTCCAAAATAATAAAATGGGGCATAAACATGTAAGATCTCTATTTTTGGTTTGTTGGGCTTAGAACTACAAGATTTTTATGAAATGTTTCAATATTGACTGAATTTAGGTTTGAAAATATTATTTAAGTAGGAAAATTGTATTCATTTTCATGATAGTCTGGTGGATGTTGATGTTGTCTTGCAATTTGTTTGTGACTCTTTAAGATTCATTTGTGGAGGTGTTGGGGCATACAAATGCCAGCCAATATGGTATGCACCAAATTGCATAACGTATCGATGGAGGGTACCAAGTGATGCACTTTGGTAGCTGGAATCTTCTAGCTTGTGTGATGCACCTGATTTGGAATCTTTGTGGAATCTGTAGCCCGCACCTGCTTCCTAAGCACTTTGTTAATGTGTTTCTAAATTATTCACTTCCGCACACCCACACTTGCACCTACTCCTGATTCTGGCAGCGAAATTATATTTCAGTGTTGTGTTTGTGCATAAATGTAGTAATTATATTAATTACAATGTCCTAGTCATTCTATTCTGGAGAAGCATTAAGTGTTCTTTAGTGTTGTTGTAGGCAAGATGCTTAGGAGAATATGATATGACTTCCCTTTAGGATATTTAGGTCTTAGCAATACTTGTGTAGAATAAAATGCATGAGCCTTTAAGATTTGGAAAATACCTTAGCCCAAACCCAAAAATTTGGGATTTGAATTAAAGCTAAGAAATCAACTTTTATTCTTAAAATGTATGAAATTTTGTATATTCTTATTGCACTCAAATAAGGGGTTGTTCCTTAATATCTTATACAAATGGTTTACTTGAATGATATTTATGTAAGCAAGCTTGTATTAGTAGTTTGTCTATCAATTCCTTAGTAATAGCAGTCTATCCTTGACTATTTCCACCTTGAAATGGTAAGGAAAAAAACAAAGTGTTTGAAGGCCTTTCGAGTCAATACCATGCCGTGCTAATTTGTTCAGCACTTGTTCAGGTGCAAACCACTTTGATCGGGCCCTTACCGACGGTATGAGCCTAGGTCAACCAAACCGAAGTGTAAGGCATACCAGTAGTATAACCACTTGTCTGGTACAGAACATTCCAGTCAGTGTGGGGCTGGTAAATATGAGATTTCAGTCCTTGACTTGTGATAAAATTCAGGTTCATTGAAGTAACTGCAAAACATGGATCAACTTCAAAATTTCTAAAGGTCTTCTTTGCTGTTTGACTTTCTCATATTTTTAATATAAGTATCCCTATCATATATGGTGATCAATCTCCTAGTGGTATCTTTTTGACATATTTTGGAAGCTAGTACATTTAGTTGTATATGCAGTAAACTTATAAAAAGGTGTTAGTCATGATGCATCGCCTATATGTTACAAATTGCATTGTAAGACTAAGCATAGTTTATCTTAGCTTCAAAGATTTATTTTACATCAACACTTTTCAGATCATATTGACATTCAAGTAAACTTGATAATGCCTCAAGCATATTGTGGTGTAATTTATTCTAATGCTAAGATTAAGCTATTGCAGTACAGTGCTCCAGCTAAGGATGCTCTGGCATATGCAGAGTGGCTTAAAGAAGACCATAGGTTTTCTGATATTTTGGTGCAGACTTCACCATCTTTTGATGGACATTCTTTTCCACGTTTGAAACTGCGGTATAAACCTTCACTTGTACAGGCAAGCAATGATGTTCCTTTTATTATTTTTCTTATATTTTATTTCTTTATTGAGACATTCAATTGTCTATACTCCATAATATGCATATTATTGTTTAGAAAGCTTTAAAGGCTCTCCTTGCATCATGCCATACACATATCTTGTAGTAAAGCCTTGAGGCATGTGGGTGAGGTTATTTAAAGGATGCATATTTATCACACAAGGAGGCCCATGTGAGACACAAAATACCTAATTTTATGCCTATCCATTAGACACATTGACAATAGTCTTCTATCATTTCTGATCTAATGTAATGGAAGTGATGGCTCATCTATTTATTCTGTGAGGCTTAGGTGTGATAGGATTTGTTTCAGCACACTTTAAAACTTTACATAAAAATTAATCATATTTGTACTGAACCTAAGCATGCTGCCATTTGATGCAGTGTTAAGACAATATATATTTTGTTCGGAAACAAGTCCTAATTTGACATTCATATCACATCATTTACCTATGCTTTTGGCTTGTTTGTTATTGTATTCTTTTTTATAAACAAGGAGATGCATGATGTTTATGCCTTATGCCTCAGACCCTTATTCGTCATCTTATTCGATACTCCGAAAGGCTCATTTACAAATTTTGTCATTTTAAACACATTGCATATCTTGCTATTGAAGCTGCTCCATTCGTTCAGATAAACTGCATTTTTCATCTCCTACCAAAGTTTATCTGGTGTTATTGTATGAGGCTCTTGTATATTTTGATGCACATTTCCAATTTCCTCTTATTATTCCTATCTTGTAATTAACGAGAGTTAATTATAAAGCTGTTGAAATATGTTCTTCAGTTGGAAGGAGGTATTACACACCTTCCTTTGTTGAACCCCATGATGAGAGCTACACCGCTATCCCCATCTGAATGGAGGAAAAGATTGCAAACTATGACCAGTGCTGATGTACCATCAGGCATAGCGGATATCTTGGTTTCTAATAGGAATTTTCTACTGCTGGATGTGAGAAATGGTAACTGCCTTTGAGTTCCTGTAATTTGATATGAAAGCTCAACTATTTTCCTCCATAACTAAATTAATTAGAAAACACATATGATTTTTTTTTTCTGTTGCATATATATGCAAGCCATCAGGTATCATTGCCCTGAAGAATTCAATACATGATATCTAAAATCATCATAAATGATGAATTTGATTACACATTAAAGGATAGCTCCTTTTTCACTTTAATTTAGATGTGTTCATGGTCTAGAAGAAACTTATAATATCTACATTGATTCTTGAGCTTAACCAATAAGGTAAGCCTCCCTACTGGCCAATTGTGGCCTTCTAGATTTGGTTGCTGTTGTCTTGCCTCAAGTGGCCTGGATGAAATTTGGCACCAATTCAAGGAGAGAACTAATCAAAATGTTCTTGAACTTTTGTAATCACATGGTTCATATCTTGATCCATAACTTAACTCCATCTGGCAATTCTGTTATTGCCAAAACAAAGAGTTTATATTTTCATTACAGAACAATGAATGTAATGGAAATTAAGGGGCATTTTAGTCTTTTTCGATGCTGGTTACGGCTGAGAATAGGTTAGCAATTGGAGGGAAGAATCATTCTGATTATGGAAACTTGAGATCATGAGATCCCAATGACATAGGTTTGGGGAATTTAACTTCTAAGCAGAACCAGGCTTCCTAATCTTTTTATTTATTTGTGTTTTGCGCCCCATGGAAGCCCCAACTAGATGCTCTCTTTATTGAGTTTCTTCTCTCCTGTTGCTATCTTGTCTCTCAAGGTTGGCTAAACTTCATTAAGTTATCAAACATGCAGTAAAAATATGACATGCAACACAAAAGCAACCGAGGAACCAGTTTTCTACTTATTACTTCAATTCTCGCTATTCTCTAGTTCTTCTAGTTTGTCAAGTCTTAAAACAGTTTGTTATTATCTAATTATGTTTATCATTTTAATTTTATAAAGATCAACCAATTATGGTTTTGAGCTTAAAATGGCAGAAATTCTTAGTGGAAAACATGAATAATTTGACCCGTAACAGAAGAAACAACCAAAAGGCTCATCATGGTGGCATTTAAAGATTTGTGGAGTTCATGTTAACTTCCCTCCTTGCACTTCTACTGGTAGGAGATATCCCAACCGGAAGAGCAAGAAAGTGTTGGAAATTGCAGAAAAGTGTTGGAAATTTCATCTTTCGAATAAACAATATTTCAGAAATGCTTCTTCCTGTTCCTTCAAACATGTACAATTTACATTTGGAACAGTATCCATGTTAATGTGAGGCTCCAAATTAATAATAAGAAAATGGTTCAGGATTCACAAATCCTTTTGAACTCATTTTTGTTTTAAGCTGGGATGATTAAATGGTACTGACTTCATTTCTGTTTCTTGATCTGATAACTTGGTCTGCACAAACCTTGGTAACTCATACCTGTATTTGATGATGATTATACGTGATAGGTTATACCAAATCCACATTGAACTAATATTGATTTTATTCTTTGATCATTATTTCAACTTTAAGTGGGATTTAAGATAGTCTTGTTGATCTCCTTTTTGTCCACGATAAAGATCAGCGGAGTTATTTCTTACTTCACTTATTGATTATTTATTTCAATTTGGGGTGGTGGATGAAACAAGCTTATCCAAAGAGACATACATAACAAGCATACCTCAAAATACTTGGGCTTGGGACCTGGTTTTTCATATTTTATTTTTCATTCATACCTTCTAATTGAGTAATATGATCTAATTTGATATGTACTTTTCTATGTAGGGAAAGCACAAAAGTAAAAATCTCTTAATTTTTTCATCATGACAGTGCTCAGTTATTTCTGTCATTGATTATGAACAGGCTATGAGTGGGATGTTGGCCATTTTCAAGGAGCACAACGACCTAATGTGGATTGTTTTAGAAGCACCTCTTTTGGGCTCTCTGACGAAGAGGTATGGTCATTATTTACCTGAGAATGTGGCCGGATGAGCAGTTAATTTTGATTTTTAGTTCTTTTAATTGTAAAGTAGTGAAACCTTTGAATTCAACTTCTCTAGGCTGCTATTTTGTTTGAATTATTTTTTTCTTGAGAGAAAGGGAGGGAGACCCACCTACATTGGTTACTCATGTTCCGGTACTTGGGTAAAACACCAGCTAAGATTCGAAGCCAGAACCATTGGTTGCTAAGTAAAGGGGTATGACCACTCAGGGCAAGCCCCAATTCATCTTTCTGTGGAACTTGTATAAGTCAAGCTGGAAGCCAGATCTTTGTGTTCTTGTAAATGAATTTTATAAATGAAATTATATCAATTTAGGTTTCACTATACAAAATTCATATCTCGCTGTCATAGCATTTAAACGTGTTAAGTTGAGAATGGACTAAAAGCATTGGCAGAGAGTTGGTGAACTGGTTGAACTATTTCATTTGATAGCTAATGTGATTTACTAAGGATGCTGCTTCCTTTTCAATGGAGATAAAGATTTCCCTCTATGCTGTTCATGTCCATTTTTGCTGCCTCATGAAATCTACCAGGGCCTTGGACTCAAATTTAAAACATTTTTTCAACATATAGCAACTAGAATCATAAACATTCTCTTCATGTGAGGAGAAAGGGGAAGCAAAAACATTTATTCCAAGTAAATACACTGTCTTTTAACTTCTGAGTGGCCTTAAGAAAAAAATTTGGGGATTGGAGAATCTAGTGGCAACCATTAAAGCCTTCCACATTTGGACTAATGCAGTATGCCTCTAATAAATAGAAGGTTGAGTAGTATTGGGACTCTAAAAAAGTAATAACATTGTGCTTCTTTTCTTATGCTTTTAGTTACCTAATCGGCTTCAGAGAGTCTCAAGGAATATGTTCACGGAACTACTTCTAACATGTGGTTTCCTTGCCTTTGTTTTGGACATGGTTCACCATACCGCCCCATACCGGATGGTATGGAGCATACTACATACCGGTATGCCTTACCGCCCCATCCAACGCTACCATACCCTACCATACCGTGTACTGATACTATAGTGGGATTTTACTGGTGTGGGGATCAGTACCAAGATGGCGAACCTTGGTTTCATACATACATGCTTTTTGTCTCACATAATTTCATGTGAGATAGTTGAATGTCCACCATAAATATGATGGTCGGTCAGACTAATGGGAAAGAGTTATCATTATATATTAATAGGAGATATCTGTCTTCCCTTCTATTTCTCTTTGTTAATGTTTGCAGAATTCTATAAAAAAGTGTCATGAAGTATTGATGCCACTCTTCTATTATAAAAAATGTTGTCTGGACGGTCAAAGCAAAACTAACTTTGCTAACAAACATGGAATTATAGGATTTGTCAATTTAATTAAGAGCTAGGATTAAACTATTAATTTGTGCCCAGGAAGCACAAATACATAAAATTGCATGCTATATCTGTATTGGATATGTATTGGATACTGATACTTGTTGGGTACCTGTAGGATATGTATTGGATACTTGCTTTAAGCATCCTGTTTTCTAAATTAGAAAATGTTGAGGACCTCAGATAATTCTATAATACACCTCAGACACTTCCTTGATGCATCCAAAAATTAGGGGGACGGCATCATGTTCTTCATTTCATTCTTACTTTACTTTCTTTTCTTTTCTTTTCTTTTGGGTGACCTTTGTCTGTTAATTGTTAACTTTGTTGTTTGTGGCATTGATATACTTGAATGAGGCATGGATCTTAAGCTATGGATTTGAATGTAGACTAAATGGTAGATTTTCTAGATGTCAATGCTATTCTATAAGGCGATGCTTCATTCTTTACAGATTTTCTTTATATGACATTTATCTAATTGTATAAGGTATAGATCATAAGCTATGGATTTGAATAAAAACTAAATTATAGATTTTCTAGATTGCAATGCTGTTCTGTGAAATATGTTATTAATAACCCTTGATTTTATGGATACTTTTTATGTACACACACCTACTTTTTTAAGGTTCATGATATCCATGTATCTGTATGGTGTTGTGTCCATGCTTCATACTTTTGTCATTCCCTTTGGATTGTGTACTAACAATATTAGGCCATTGCATGATATTGGCATATATGGCCAAAAAAGGGTCCATGCAATACAACTTGATAGTCAAGTACTTTGGGTTAAATTTCCCTAAACAAATCTTCTTCTGAGATGGTATGGAATGTTTTGGAGAAGCTCTCTTCCATCCAAAGCTCCCCATCAGTCCCCATATTCTCGCTTTCTTTTACCATATGTTATGCTTGATATACGTTTAGGAGGCAATAGTAAAGCTGAGTGTTTTCTTATAAAGCATGATTGAGATGCACCCTGACCTGGGTGAGTGTGAGTTATGCAAATTATAAGTCCAGTAAGTAGGATTTGTGATCCGATTTTGTTGGCATGTCAAGAATGGGTGGAGATATGACCCATTTTGGCATTGTCAAGAATAGAGTTTTTTTCTTGTTTGGTCTATGGTAATGAAACTTGCAATATTAAACTGTTCCAGGGAACCAGCAAAGAGTATATTTGTGTTGAGGTTGATCAATCATGGTCCTATGTTTGTCCCATGATCGAATAATTAAAAAGGATAAAATTGAGACAAACTCATTTATTCTCTATTCTCCACCTAAATCTTTACCCTCATAAGAAAAGACACCTAACACATCTTATTCCTGGAAATAGAAAGGAAACCTTTCAATTTCTTTGCTTAAGCAACCTTTTCTCTTGGTTCATTATTACTTCTCTTTCAAATACAAGGTTGGCAATAGTGATACGAGGCATCATACCAAGTATGTGGTTTTATTTATTATCAATACAGTCCTATATTGATGCATGGTATGTTGGACTATGTCTATTGGGTACCAATACACCCAAATTCATTTTTTTATGCTTTATTTGCTTTTATATTTTACTTTTTATATAGTGATTTAAGTCTAAGGATTTATATTTGTCATTTGTTTCAACTATTTATGATTTTAGTGGTTTCAAGATATGGGTTTCAGGGTTAAAACTTTAAAGATCATGGAACACTACAAGACTTCTGTCAAATAAATGCAAGCTACAACACATGTACTTACAATTAGTCTTGTGTAGAATGTTTGTGCCCCTTGTAGACATCTGCATGCCATTCATAATTAGGGCCATGGACTTGACTCCAACCTAGATGCTTGTGCCTCTTCAAAATTTAGTATGCCCTTTCAAAACCTAATCTTGCTTGTATCCTCTAGATGACATTTTTGTTATCTCGACTGGATCCTTTAATTTATTGCAAAGTTCCTCTTCTTGACACTTAGAAATGGGTACTGGTCTGTCACTAATGGACCATACAAAGAAATTCTTAAAGATTTGAACAATCCAAGTCTCTGACACTAAGGTTCATCCTTGCACTTGATATTCATACCCAATTACATGCAACATTGAATGGTATCTGCAAAAAGGAAGAGCACTATATTGTTCTATTCAAGGTTTTCTATGCCGGTACTGGGGCTTGGTTCTGTTGGCTGGTAGCATGGTTCTTTACACCCCTATGTTGTTCCATATTGGACCTGCATGACATAGTAGAGAGGGTGGAGGGAGAATGGGAGAGAGGAAAAGAGAGATAGGGGGGAGGGAAGGAGAGGGAGAGAGGGCCTTGAGGTTGCCGGGGGTTTGTTGAGCCTTCCGGAGGCCTGCTGCACCTGATGGAGAGTTGGAAGAGAAGCTTCATCCTCCTCCTGATTGAAAGAGGGGCCAAAGCCCCTGTTTCATTTTTTATTTTTCAGATTCTGGGTGAAGTTGGCAAATGGCAATACCATGCGGCAGGCTTCCAATGGCCCTCTGGCAGCCTCCGGTGGTCCTTTCTCTCTCTCTCTCTCTCTCGCTCTGTCTCTTTCTCTTCTTCCCTCCTTTCTCTCTTTTCCTTTTGTTCTCCCTGTCCCTCTCCCTCTCCTTTGCCAATTTCTCATTTTGACTGCTAGAACCATCTTGGTCCACCGCGGCATGGCTTGGCATGCCCCGAACCAGATGGTTTAAGAGGGTTTCACAATCCTCGGTACTATTCATAAATCTCTTTAGGGGTTCTTGCACTATACCCTTCACAAGGTGCTTCATTGCATATTTATCTATCAAGAATATAAAACTACATCTATACCATTGATATGAAATTTCAAGTATTCTCCTTAAGATTCTTAAATACTAAAGGATAAAATAGTCATTCGACAAATTGTTGGCCAGCTAATCTAAACTTAGAATGTAAAAGTTAAAGCTGGACATGGCGAGAAGGGTATACAAACAAATTCTGAACCTTGGAGATGAATATATTGGCTTCCAACTTTTTGAAAAATTAATGCACAGTGAGGAATTTTTGAGTCGTATTGATGAATAAATCCCTGTTTATTTTTATTGCTGTTACCTCTAGAGCTTTATTTAGCATGCATGCATGCACACATACTTACATACATGCATACATACATACATATATGTATATGTATGTATGTATGTATAAATGCATTTGAACTTGATGCATTAGAAATTAGTCATACAGCTTGCTCACTGTCTCAATGTTTGTCATGCTGAATTTATGTTTGTCTTCCCTTTCATTGTATATCTTAATTTATGCAGTAATGATTGGTTGTACGGTTGTTTATAAATTTCTCCTTCAGAAGTCCCAATGTAATCCTTCAGTAGAAGGTATAATATATTAGAGTTTATTTGGCCTTGCAATTTTGTTTTGTATGCTCGTATGTATGTATTTGAACTTGATGCTGACTATCTCCATGTTTGTCTTCCCTTTCATTGTATATCTTAATTTATGCCATAATGATTGGTTGTACGGTTGTTTATAAATTTCTCCTTCAGAGGTCCCAATGTAATCCTTCAGTAGAAGGTATAATATATTAGAGTTAATTTGTCCTTATGCTTTTGTTTTGGCTGTTTTACTGCCACAATTATTGCATAGGCTATGACCTACAGGTAACAATAATAGCTTGATTCTTCCTAAGGAATGGAATGAGTACTTCTATGCTTTAACCCCTTGTATAATGATGATTTTTTTTCTTTTCTAAATGTGTTATGTCAGGAGGTTTGACCTTCAAAATTCAAGGCTAGACTCTTAGATTACAAAGGAAGCAGAAACAAGCTTTAATGACCATAAAAAATTGTTTTTATAGGCTTATACAGCTCCACTTTAATCTCTGCCAACAAGCACGGAGATCTACAGATGTACAGTGGTCTATTGTAGAAGTGTCATGAAACCTGTTATTGATAGACTAGCATGGATTCCAACTTGCTTATACCATTGATGAGTCTTATCAGCTCAATATGGTCAGGGTTGAAGAAAACACAGCTTAGGGACCTCCTAGCGTTTGAAATGCATAGTCTTGTGCAAGAAGTTAAGGCAAGGTTTAAGGAACTAGTACCAATTCTTGTACCAGTTTTCTCGGATCGGGACAGATGGATATTACTAGGATCCTATATGTCTTGATTCTTGGGATGATCTTGCATCCCATTACCATACTAGGATGGTTGGGTGTCCCAATACCATAGCAGGACAGCAAATTTTTGTTTTGTTTTTGTTTTTGTTTTTTTTTAAATTTTGATGTGTTTTGAAGTCAGTGATGGGTGTATGGTGGCGGTACAAGTACCTAAGCCTATGGTGCTAATCAAATTGAGAAGTTACTAAATAAGTATAAAACATCGCTTACCACTTATCAATCATAATATTTATAAGAATCACGTGTTTAACTGAAATAATGTCAAATTCATCTGAATTTCATACCAAAAAGAAAAAGTTGGTCTGGTTCCCCTATATTTCTCCTTTTTTTTCCAAATTCTGGTGAAAAGAAAAAGAAAAAGTGCTGGGGGCAGGATGAAGCCTTATTAGATGTTGTAAAAGATAAAAAATTTCTGCTATCAAGGAGTCTGGACTATTGTAAAGGCACCCCGGATCTGCCCTCCTTTCCCTCTTCCTTCTCTTCCTTGCTCTTTCATTCTCTCATTCTCTCCCTTTCTCTCCCTCTTTTTCTTGGTCTCCACCTGTAGCAGCCCTACCGCCTCTCTCTTTTTCAAATCAAGTGGTGGTTGGTGTTGGCCAAATTGGCCTTGGTATCATCCAGAGCTGCCACCCATGCCAATATAGGATCGGTGTCCTGCCTCCTATCCTGGTCCACTTTTCTTGTTGGAAAGGTATGGTACCAATAGTATTGTCATGTTCCAGTTGGACCTTAAACCTTATATATGGCTGTTTGCCATTATTGTTTATGCCCATTGAAGACAATGATATAAAGGGGGAAAAAAAAGGAGATCAACCCATCCATTGCTTGAAAAAGGAAAAAGAGATCAACCCACCCATTGCTGTTCATCCTCTGGTTCTCTTGAGATTGTGGAACCCACTGCCAACTATTATATATGATGTAACATTTGCCATTATTGATTTTTATGCTACTTGCAAGAATACATGGATATTGATGATTACCATAAATCAGGTTGATATTTATATGTTATAAACATTTCTGTTCTTGTTTTAATCTTCAGAAGAAGTTGCATCTTTTTGTGTAAAAATATGTGCAAAAGAAAAAATATTTTGATTATGTTTGAATATTAATTTATGAATACATGCACATCAACATTATATTCTATGCATTCACAAGGGCTGTTCAAGACACATGTTTCACTTGATAATGAGGAATTTACAGTAGCATTTGAGGGGTGAAGAAGTTTGTTAAGCATGTCTTGCCGACTGAGCACAAAATTAACACGGTTCTATTTGTGTACTGCTTCAGCCTCTTATTGGGACTGGAAGTGTGTGTGATACTTTAACCCCGGATGGAGTAATTTACAAGAAAATGAAGATCTGTTCAACAATACCTCAATTTGATCAGTTAAAATAGCTTGTATGATAAAGAGGGATAGAAGAGAGAATTGATGTAAGGATGCACCAAAACAAAGATATAATAGAATGGAAACAAGATGGAAGAAAAAGAGCACCAGTCTGTTTACATAGTTCATGAAAGTTAAGATGGGCTCCTTATCTAGAAGCATGACATACAAACCGCAAGATAACTAATATGTTGTATAAGGAAGTTCACCATGATGAGTGTCTTCATGTTAAAACTTTTTTTTTTTTTTTTTTTTCCATTCAGAATTTTGTAACAAGTGGCATGTATGATTATCATCTAACTGGTTTTGTATCATCCAAGACCTAAGCAACTGGGTCCAAGGATCCCAACTGATTTAATGTTCAAACAACAGGCATAAGTCACACTCTTTTCTCCATACAAAGCGAGGATATACTTGGCTAAGCCTTTTTATCATGCCCTTCTTTTTAAAATGAATATAGTTCAGAATTCTGTGATCCAACCAAGGGCTGTTGTCCATGCAAAAGCTTGGACTTTGTGATGTAAGGTGAACTGAACATGCGAGTCCGATGTTCTCTCTCTCTCTCTCTCTCTCTCTAAAGAGAAAAGGTTTGGCACAGTATCCATTGTATTTCCATCGCCATATCTTTCCGTTTGTATGATATTCAGAATTTTGGCTCTGGATGAGACAATCTAAGATACCATCCTCTGTCATTCTCAGTCTCTTTAGTATTGAAGGCACTGGTGTCCTCCACCAACTCAGTACACTCTGAATTCTGTTTCAATTTCCAATTGAACCTGAGGCTGAGAATATAACTCAACAGCTTACCTAAGTTGGTGTTAAGCTGAAAGCATTGCTTCGTTGCCTTAACATTGTCAGCTCTGACTTCTGAGAGGAATCAAAACCCGCTTCTAAAGAGCTATGACTACTGAGAGGAATCAAAATATGCCTTCAGTGAGAGCAGTGATGTGATATTATTGTGGTCTTTTCCAAAGCTTTCATCCAATCAGTAGTATTTCTTAGTCTCCAGTTAAAAACAAACAGGTTGCTTTTGATGGTAACTTTGTCTCTGTGTGGATCCTTGCTGTCATGGTTGTTAGCATTGTCATTAGCTGGATCCGGGTTGTGTCTTAGTTACACAACATTATTGCTTGTGTGAGTTTAATTAAATAGTTGCATGTACCAATCCATGCTGGACCGGTACCTAGACGTGGAACTGGGTCAGGGGGTACCATCATGCTGGTTGATATTAAGCAGTACGAGCCTATATTGACCAGTTTCGTTTTTACATGGGTTGATGGAACTTGGTACTGCTTGATACTGAGCCAAAACGGGTGAACTCCCTTTCTTTCTTCCTTGCTTGCTTGCTTTTGAACTGATCGAGTTGGCTGAAGAGGAGTGAAGGGCTCATATTGGTGCCTAAGCATGACTCGTATAATTTAAGGAACATGATGTGTTTTATTAATGAGATTACCTTTTATTATTATCAAGGATTTTTATGAAATAAATACCAATGCATTCTTAGGATGTCATATCAGCTAAAAAGACATCGCACAGCATGGAATGATGTGGTAGGCCTGTGGTACTGGCACAGAAGACCTTGGTTGTTAGTCATAGTGAGTCGTCCAATGTTTTACTATCTTCTGAAATCTTAAACCTTAGACATGGCACAAAACCATGTTAATGCAGTTCTTTCGACTTGTTAATATCTTGTAATCCTTTATTTTTGTTTTTGACTTAACATCTTTGATAATGTGGTATGAGCATGTGCTCCATATTTTCATCAAACCAGGCAGCCCCCTCAGATCCTTTGGCTGGAGTTGACAGAAAGCAAACAGATATACTAATGTACTGTACAGGTGGCATACGATGTGACATATATGCTACAATTCTTAGGTACCTGGTTAATCAGTCGCTTATTTTGCAGTTGTCACCTTGCATTCATTTTGATAATAGCCATGCTAAATAGTCTGCATTTTTATTGACTTTTCAAACTCATTCATGCTAGACAAAAGGGTTTCCAAAATTTGTATACCTTAAGTGGGGGCGTTTCCAATTATCTCAAGAGTGAAGGTCCTGCTGAATGGCTTGGGAATTTGTTTGTTTTTGATTCCCGCCTTTCCTTGCCACCAGCAATCTACAAGCCTGGTGCCACTGCAAAGGGAAGACCACAACTAGCATATGAAAGGAGTACATTTGCAAGATGCTATATATGTGGATCACAATTGCCTGAACTTAGGCACCGAAATTGTGCGAATCTTGATTGCAATCGGCTATTTCTGTAAGTTTATTGACTATTTTTCATGTTTCTGCATCAAATTATATCAATTCAAAATATATAATAAGAAGCTAATCTATATGAAGATTGGAATTGGCTTTTCATTGTGGTCTGCTGTCTATTTTCAGGTCTTGTAGCTCTTGTGTGAAGGAGTTGAGAGGATGCTGCTGTTCCAACTGCACATGCGCTCCTCGATTAAGGCCTGTATTATCTGGGCACCTGAGATACCAGAAGTGGCATATATATCGTGATGTGGAATTGCAGAAGTCATAGCCTAACTCGATCTCTATTTCTTCTTTTCTTTATGATGCCTTTGAAAACCATGTGATGCTCTTGAGAGTTGGTCCTTATTTTGACACATCTTGGCGGGATTCAAATAGTGAGTCATGGTGGTATACAGTTTATTATGACAGAGACACCTATATTATAATGTATCCTAGGAAGTCCTAAAACTATGAACTTGCCAGTGCAGTTGTTTTGGTTCCTAATCTTTTTAATTGTTCACTTATTCAGTGCTTACCTCTAAAAAAGTTAATTGTTTTGAGTTTATTATTACTATTGTGTTGATTCACCATATACCCTATCTTATATTGGAATGTGGAAGGCAGCACTTTATTCTTGTGGAATCAAGGTCTTTCCAACAATGCCTAATATGAGATATTTGCATTAATCATTTAGAATCCGGCATGAGGAATCCCGCCATATGGATTGGATCCTTGTACAATCCCCCATCACAGGTTTTCCAGCTTGGTTGACCACTTGGATAATGACGTTCTCATTTTTGAGGTTTTCTATAGAGAACAGATCTTTTTGAGAGACTTGAGCAAGAAAATGTTGACCATTGATCCTGGATCAATGAAGATCCTTTTGGAGTGACTGCTCTTGTTGAGTCTTTTAATATAGCGGCAATGTGCAGTTTGGTAGGCGTTACGAAGTCTTTGACAGAGAAATTTTTATCGTGCAGTTCATCTGGACTTGGTGTGTAAGATGCACTTCAACCATATAGAAATCATAAATGTCCAGGTGAAGTTCATCTTGTGTCATGATCAGCTTTTAGGTATTAGATGTGTGTGTTTTATGTCCAGTTTATACAGTGGACAGACATGTAACTAACATTTACATAGATAATTTGAGGTTGATGTCAGATGGAAAAAGGTGATTATAAAAATATGTTTAATCCTTTGTGAATACCTTTCAAACTTTGTGAATTTCTTCATGGTAGAGGATTAACATTTTAGTTGCCGTTACCTAGTAAATGTATGATAATGTACTTAGGAAAAACTTCCATCTGGTGCATCATTGGAAAAACCAGTATTGCACTTAAATTTTGTGTCATTAATGATCTATTGTGGATTAAGTTGGAAGACGAGAGTTTTGCCACCCTAGGTCCAGGAAGTATGTTTCGCATTTCCTCCTATAAATTTCTCTCCTACCAGGAAATCTGCTGCATTAATGGGGTCTAAGAAATGCTTTCTATTATCACCACTGATTGCAGAAGTGATTGCTAGGAATTTAACTCTGTTCCATCAAATTTACAAGCATTAATGGATCCAACAATAACGTTACACCATTCCCTCCTATAAATCGCTTTTGTACCGGTAAACTCAATTCTATCGATATTGCTCTTTTAGGGGAATAAGTCATATTAGTCCTTATCCTTTTACACTCCTTTGCTTTCCATCGTAGATAAATAAGTTGTAATTGCTACTGAGATTTAGTTTTAAAATATTTTCAAAAAAAATTTCTAACTTTAATTGGTTGGAAAAGTTCAACCATTGAAGATTTTATACTTGCTTTAAAACATTTAGTCTCACATTACAAGAAGTAATGTCCATTAAAGTTGCATTTATTTCTTTTCCCAACTCGTGGACGCTAATTGATCCATAGGCCTTTGGGCCTTGCACCGTACTCACATGCGTTCGGTGGACTTAGCCAACCATGGCTTGCTGCGAACATGCTGATGGTATTAATTAAAGTTTAACGTCGAGGGTTTAGGGAAACTTGTTCTCAAAATTATTATTTTATTTAACATTATTTTACAAACCCTTGAGGCTTAAAGACATAGTTTTAAGTCAATTTCTTATTTGATTTTCTATGTATTATGTGTTACCTCTAGCCATGAATTTGGTATGAAAGATGTAAGAGAGGATAATGTGATTTTAGGGATGAGGCTAATCAAGTCCCCTAAATGTTCACATTCCACCAGAAAGGTACCTAGGAAATTCAAATATGATCCTAGTACACATTTAAAGAGAAATCTTAGTGAACCTGTACCACAACTCAAATACTTTTAAGATCATTAAATTCGTTCTCTATTTAGCAAAAAGGATTTGACCGGGTATCTTAAAGGTCTTGATTACTCTTTTTGGAAACCTTAAAGTTGCTGAGTGTTATGGTAATGCAACTTTGGTCAATGATTATTTTGATATCAAATCAACTACTCTAGATATCTTTTCCTTCTCCATGATATATTTATTACATAGGGATCTTCTAAGAAAACAATTTTCTCTCATAGCACAATATAGCTAGGCTCAAGTAGTTATCATTGGCACTAAGGTAGAGAGAATCAATAATCCCTTACTCTAACCTTGTCTCATTGCAAATTCAGTTCTCCTATATAAATCCATCGTGAAGTTAATTAAGTTGTTTTTATATCAGTTCTATAATTAGGTTAATAAACCAAAAGAGTTCAAACAAAAACAATACATCTATTGAGGCATAATTCTGTGAGATAGCTATATCATTAGAGTTTGCCAAGTCACATACCAACTGAGTAGACTAATTGGCAAAAAGGCCTAGAATCAGGGGGATGGGCGTTAAGCAGTCCCCAGTTGACATCCAACTTCCGTGTTGAAGATCCCATGAATGAATTTCAATATAGAAACAAAGTTGATTAAATGATCGAGTAGAGCACCGTCTTGTATGTGTGTTTGTGTGCGTGTGACGAGTCTATATTCTTTCAATCCCCATGGTAATAAGTGCTGATATCATGGAGAGCAAACAATTTTTTCTAGAGCTGAGTTACACTCTTATAAAGTCCATGGTAGGTTGTCTTCAAACTAGTTATAAGCACTTTTATAAGATTGACTTACATGGGAGTGGTTAGGCCATGATTTTAGGTTTGAGTTAATCCTACCAACTCTTATGAAAATAGAGTTACTAGCATGAGGCCTTAAATAGCATTAATCTACTTTGAGATCCAATTCATCTATACTATATATGTGACTTGAAATCAGAGTAAAATGCATCTAGTTCAAGCCCTGGCCCACTATTGCTCATTTAGGTCGATATGGTTAATACTAAGTGAGGTTTAAATCTAAGTGATACCTCACCTATTGCATAATATTTTTATCCTAAAGAATTAACCTCTTCTAAGTTTTATATGAACATTATATATGATATTTTGTAAACAATTTTTCTTATTTTTGCTTAGAAAATTTCAATTATGGAGGTCATTATACTTGTCCTTCAAAATTTTTAGTCCCATATTGGTGGCATTAATGTAAATGAAGTAGCATTTAGTGCTTCTCCAATTAGAGGACTATTTGGAACCGTGGGCTTTTAGGCTTTTCAACTCCACTCACATATGCACCCGGCTCAGCCAACCAAGCCATGTGTTACGGTGATAATGTAAACATCTCGGATCGATCGGATTAACGTCCGAACTATCTTGGACCGACATAGAGACATCAGTATATCGAGATAAAGAGTCCATCCTCATATCCTCCGATCGAAAGGGCGAGCCGAAGTATGCCTCCAAGCTGATTCCTTTGACAGCAGCTCATTCAGCACTTGAGCTTTTTAAACTACCTCGAATGAATAGTCCTTCAACGCACTCAATGCTTTCCTTCAAAGATAAGTGGTAACCCAGCTGTAATCAGGCCACGACCAAGTTGTTTCCCATTTCAACAAACTCGTGGGAGCAGATAAAGCATTTCGATCATGCCAGTAACAGCCTCCTCATTCTGAAAAAATGGTCTTAATCTCGAAATGACGTGATTAGCGATCCAAAATTAGTGGAATAGCATAATATCTGCAAAACATCTCCTCTACAAATATCACAAGCCCCGAGGATCTAGGTAAGTAAGAAATTCCTCTCAAAAAATCCATTGTTACTTTGCTGTTCTCTGCTGACTTGAGCGTCGGAGTCAAATTCTTCAGCTTGAACTTTATTTTGCAGGTCACTCCAGCACCCTTGTGCAAGATTGATCGCTCCACTCTCAAAGCATACAATTTCAAGCAATTACAGATAAAGGAAGGGTCTACTTTCTTTTAAGCATGCCACCTAAGAAAGCATCATCTCATCTCACTGATGCGACCGCCTCCCATCAGGTGGATCTTTAGGCTGATGACCATGTCCAGCCTCCGTTGGTAGAAGCTTCTCCACCGACTCAACCGGTCTCAGTCATGATGGACCAATTTAACCTACTCCTCCAGCAGGTTAACACCTTGATGGTTGCCATTCAAATGATCCAAACTACTTTTGCACCTCCCGTGGTGGCGTCACAGCCAAGCCAGGCTGCTCCTACATAGCCGTCTACGATGCAGCTTGTATTTTCTTTGGTGGTACCGACTGTGCCCCCAGTGATGGCACCACCTCGATCACCTATTTCTCAATTGCAGCCGCTAGCTGAGCCTCTTCGGACACTTCCTCAAAGTCCAAGGAGGAGACAAACTCATCGGCAATCCCTCAGCCCTTAATCAGGGCATGATTTGATTCCTAGTCACCACTCTCCTCACCAATCTAAGGCATGCACTATCTAGGATTCGATTCCTAGTCACCACTCTCCTCACTAATCTGAGGCATGCACTATCCAAGATTTGATAATAGAAAAAAGGCTTCAAAAGCTTAACAAGCGGATTGAAGCCATCAATAAAACTTCTTCATCTTGACCCTATGATGGGTTCAGCGGCGAGCCTCCTTTTGATGAGAGAACGAGCCTCCTTTTGATGAGAGAATAATGAAGGAGCCACTATCACCAAACTTCAAGCTGCCTTAGTTCGAAACATATGATGGGACCACCGATTCCATTGACCATGTTGAAACCTTCAAGGCAGCATTGCTCTTTCAAGGAGCATCTAATGCTATCCTCTGTCGGGCATTCTCCACTACTCTTAAGGGGCAGCCCGACAGTGATATTCTAGTTTGAAACTGATCTTGTCCACTCTTTTGAAGAGTTGAATTGATCTTTGGCTGTGTATTTTATTAGTAGCCGAAAGCAGCAGAAGCGGTCTGACTATCTTAACACCATACGATAGAGGAAGGGGGAGTGGATCTGCAACTATATGAGCCACTTTAATGCAACAACTCTAGAAGTTTGCGATCTGGATCAGTTGATCGCAATGACCGCCCTAATGGGCGAACTACTGAAGAATGATCTGAAAAGATAATTAATAAAGAACTTTCCCCAAGACTACACTGGAATGCTTGATCGGGCAGAATAGTATTCCCACCTGGTGGAAGCCTTTGTCAAGGATGTTCCCATCAATTCTGTCATGATAGGACCAAATAAGGAGCGCTCCTCGAGAAGGAGGGAGACCTATCGTTAGCGCTCCTGATCTCCACCCCGAAAGTAGAAAGGTGGGGGTTCATCTAAAAAATGTCAATCTTCGAGTCTTTAAAGAAGAGAACAACAGTGCTCTCCTCCGAGATGGTATCACAATTATATGCCTCTGAATAATACACGAGAGAGGTCTTTATGGAAATTCAAGCCAAGCTTCCTCAACCTTCGAAGATGCGGACAAAGCCTGAATGCCGTAATTTTACAAGGTATTGCTTCAACCATCATGATCATGATCACAACACTGAGGACTGCCGCCTTCTCTATGATGAAATTGAGAGGCTCATCCAGAAGAAAAAGCTGAACCATTTTATCTGAGGAAAAACTCCACACCGACCTCCTCCAAGAGCTCAACAACTATCTTACTAGCCTCAACATCTAATTCCAGCACTAGCACAAGAGGTGGAGGAACAAGTGGTGGCAGGAGAACGACCTCTCCAAGGTGAAATCCACATAATAACTGGGGGGTTGTCTGAATCATCGATGGCAAAAAGGCCAAGGCTCGAGGATAGGCTCGGAGATGCCATCACCTTCATCGAGCAGGATGTGGAAGGTGTACAACAATAATATAATGATGTAGTGGTTGTTACTTTAAATATTGCTGATTATAATATACACTGTGTATTTGTTACTAATAGAAGCTCAATCGATATTTTATATTTTTCTGTCTTCTCCCAAATGGGATTTACTTTTGATCAGTTAAGTAGATTTGACATACCGATCTAAAGTCTCTCTAGAAGCTTCATGATACTAGAAGGAATAATCAACCTGTCTATCATAGTAGGTACCCCATCTTAGCAAGTGACAATTCGTGTAGACTTTCTTGTTATAAAGCTTCCGTCAGCTTACAACACGATCATCAGACTATTGGAAATGTATTCCAAAGCCAGTCATCAGTCTATTGATGGTTGGGCCATACATTTATAATTATATATGAATTATAAATTAATAAAAGTTATTTTAGTATTTTTCATCATAAATTTTATTGTCTTCTAATGAACTTCTATATTGTGATGAAGTCCATAGGACTATTTAGATTCAGCAAAGAAGAATTTATCATTTAGTCCTTAAATAGTTGATGACCAAATGATACGTTGTTACTTAGGATGACAACGTTTATCGAGTATAGGTCATTATGTGCCATATAGGTTGGTTGTCCTCATAACCAAGAAGTATTGAGACACTAATATGACATGTAAATAAAATATATGGGTACATCTGCACTAAACGTGACCAACTCCGGAGCTTTTCTCCTATCAAGATTAGCTCCGATGGAATATGGGTATAAATATTCCTCCAACCTGAGATCACCATGGTGACTTTCAAGCAACTCACTATATTTTGGTGTCGGACTATCTGAATTTTTAATTCAATAACAAAAGATTTTTGGACATAATCAAGTACTTATGGAGTCAATGCGTGTATCAAGATGAGATTGACCACTCCTGATTTTAGGAGCTATGTTCAATTATATTTTAATTTAGCAAAACCTTGGTCAGGATAGTCTTAGTGAGAAGTCACGGGATTAATTACTTTAAGACATGATATGAATGTATTTTCTAGGATTGACAGTCTAACTCTAGGTCATCTATTACACAGAAGTCATAGGGATGAATTATACGGTAACCATATTCACATAGATTTTGAATGTTGTAATTATGATTATTTGACCTATCTGAACGTTGGATACCATTGCTAGATAGTCACTTCGATTAGTTTAAAATTGATTTCTATGCTACTGGCTTAGGTTCAAACTTATAGAGTAACATATACTAGAGATTCCTACCTGATCTGATGGCTGGTGAAGAATCCTACTGGACTAGAACTCTTCGATCGGGAGTCTTACTGGATTAGGACATTAAGTCTCAATGTTTGAAAGTCTATGGTCAAGAGTTCCATTGGACTAGACTTTTCGACCAACAGTCCTACAGCTCTAGGACTCTGAGTCCTATATGTCTGAAACTCTATGATTGAGAGTTGAAACTCTACAATCATGAGTTCTACTTATTTTGAACTACGGGATCAAGAGTCTCACTAGTTTGGGACTCTTCAATCAAGAGTTTTATTTTAATGGGACTCTGTTGTCCAGACATCCACTGGATTTGGACTCTGATTTTATGAGATATTTTATTAGTAATTTGATCACTAATTAATTTAATTTGATTGAGTAATTATTTTTAGTCCAAGTCCAATTGAATTAGATTTTTTTGGGTCTGACCCGATTAGGTCGTTGGTTGACCTAATCATCGAGAAGGTTTGAACCCTGATTTGATCAGAGATTGGACTTGATTAATTTTTAATTTTATTAAAATTTAATTAAGTCTAATTAAGTCTAAACATGTTGGATTTAAATTAGTCTAATTGGGCCTAACCTATTTTGAATTGGTTGGTTCAATTGTTTCAAGTTTGAATTTCAAAGGCTAGTTTGACTAGTCTTCTTTCCCTGTGCCATTTAACCCACGCCCACTTAAAAATTTAATCTAATTCTCTCATGACTTATTTCTCATGCATAAAAGAGCTTTTGATCAGATCTCCCATGTTCCAAATGGATAAGGTTTGGTTGTTATTTGTTTTGATTCAAACTTGGATAAAAAATAATCTCTACCTTATCCATGGCCACCCTTCTCTTGTGTGACACTTTTGCTACACGAGAAAAGGTTTCTCATGATTCCTTTCCATGCCAAAAGAAGTTCATGCCCAGCCTATCTCACATCCCTTATGGATGGGATCAGATGGTTTGGAGGTTGAATTCAAAATGAGTTTGAATTTCGCCTAACAACCAACCCGATCTATCTCTCCACGCGGTGTCTATACTCTTTGGCATAAAATAAATAGGAGAAATTTTTGGGATGTGAAAGAACTAATCTGAGATTGAGAGAGGACTTCCATGAGCCTCTTGGTGCATGAGAAAAAGTTTGAAAAAAATCCTGTGAGGAGAAAAATCAGAGAAAGGCTAGCGCAGGGTTTCAAGGTGCATTTGACTTAGGGTTTTGACCTAGGATTCGGAAATCCATTTCGTGAGCTACGAGTATCAAAAGCCCACAAAATTTTATGGAGAACCTCCTCTGCCTCTCTACTATGTCTTGTTGAAAATTATGTCCTAAAGTCAATCGTTAGTCTATTGACGTTGAGATATTATAATTAATTTATTAATTAATGAAAAATATTTTGGCATCTTTTTTCATCATAAGTTTACATCTTCTAATGAACTCCATTGTTGTGATGAAGTTCTTAGAACTATTTGATTTCGATAAAGAGAAGATTTATCGATTAGTCCTTAAATGGATTCACAACCAAATGATAGGCTATTAATTAGGATAACAACATCTATCAAGCATAGGTCGCTATATACCATATAGATTGATTGTCCTCTTAACCAAGAAGTATGGAGACACTGGTATGGCATGTAGGTAAGATGCATGGGTACATCATCATTGAACGTGACTAACTCTAGAGCATTATGCTATCAAGAATATCTTTGATGGGATATAGATTTAAGTATCCCTTAGACCTAAGATCACCTCAGTGACTTGCAAGCAACTCACTATGCTTTAATATCGGACTAACTGAATTTCTAATTCAGCAATGAAAGACTTCTGGGCATAGTCAAGTACTTGCAAAGTCGGAGTGTGATCAAGATGGAATTGACCACTCTAAGAGTTGGAGAAGAATGTATCACTGTATTCAATACAGCAAAACCTTGGCCAGGATAATCCATCAGATGAATTTGATATTTTGAAATACAATGTGGACAATCTAATCAGAGTTGATAGTTGAACTCTAAGGTGTCCTATGAGCATTATGGTCAAGGGGATGAATTATATGAAAACTATATCCGCATGGATTCTAAGGATAGTGTTCTATACCTTTGACTTATTCAATTGTTGGATATCATTGCTAGATGGTCACTTCGATTAGTACAAAAGTTTATTTCTATACTATCAGCTTAGGTTTAGATCTATAAGGTCATACATATTAGTGCTTATGATCTGATCGGATGGTTGATCAATGATTAAGAATCATTCTAGGGTTAAACAATCAATACGATTGGTGTTTAACCTAGTGCAAGTATTGCAGGAGGATCGATTAGCAATTGGATTGCTAATTAGCTTAATTTGATCAAGCCAATAGGTTGAGATTAAGTTTAATTAAATATAATTTAATTAGATTTGATTTGGATTTGATTGGATCATGTCCAATTGATATATTAGATGAGCCAAGTACAAGGAAGAACTAGTCCTAGTCTAACTAGGACTTGAATTAACCCAATTTTCTAATTTTAATAAAAAATAAATTAAAATTAAATCTAATTTAATTTGATTTAATTAAGTTCTTAAATGGGTTAGGGTCTTATTTAATTGGGTTGATTTAATCTTGATTTTATTTGGTTAAAAAATCTTGTTTGATCAAGTCAAAATAGGAGTCCTAGTGTGACTAGGACTCCCTATCTCCTTACACCACCTTGGTCCCAATGCCTCCTATACCTATTTTTTAGATATTTTTCATGAAAAATCTCTTTTTTTTTTTATTTTCATGCCCCCTCTCTCCCTTCAAGTCATATTTGGAAGTTAGGTGGAAGACCAAGTCAAAGGAGGAATTGGTTTTGCTTAGGATTCTATGAGATAGAATCCTTATTGACCAAAACATCTTTTCTTGAGTGCCGCCCCCTATTTTAATTAATTCTTCTCTTATTATATAAAAATAATCTTCTTTTTTGTATGCCCTCCCTTGCTGGTCCATGCCAAAAATTATGGAAGAGGCACCCAAGAGTTGGGCATCCCAACAACTTTTCATGTTTGGATATTCCTAACCTAAAAATTTGACCTAACTTGGACTCCTCTTTTTTTCTATTTATTGAATAAATTTTATTCTAATTTTTTATGAAATATAGAGCTTTTGGAGAGGTTTTGGGTATGCAAAAATCAGAGGAAGAGGATCCTTAAGCATGGGTTCCATAGGCACCAAACTAGGTGCTAGGTAAGAGAAAAGAGAAGAAGAAGAGGGTCTTCTTCTAGAGCTATTTTATTTTCAATCTCTTCTTTCTTTTGAGTTTTTTTTTTGAGAGAGTTTCAGATTAGAAAACTTTCATCTTCCTTCTCACATTTTGAAGAGTCCAAATTTTGAAGAAAGAAGCATCGGATCGACCATCGAAGAAGGATCAGCATAGTATTAGCATGCTGTGTTAATTTCGTGCATCGAACTTCAGATTAGAGATCATAGGCTCGTGTGGACGATTCCTAGAGGTCGGATGTGTGTGTGGCTCATGACTTTATCCTCAATCTTGGATCAACAAGTTAGAACATCTAAACTTGCTCAGGTAATAGATCAAATCTATAAACTTCATACCTACATTTGATGTAGTGTAGATCTAGGTTGATTTGATCAATCTTTTTCTTTCTTATTTGATTTTAATTTTTAATTTAATATCATATCTTAATAATATGATAGATCTAAGATCTAGATATTTATATAATTATTTAAATAAATTTTAAATTTATTTATATTTTCTGCTGTAAGATCTTAAAAAAATTTCAAGATCTATCGGTGAAATCCTAGATCTAGTTCCTTCAAGTGGTATCAGAGCCTAGGTTCTTATTACAAAATTTTTTTACATATCTAAATTATTTTTTAGATTAGATCTAATTTATAATCTAATTATTAAATCTAAAATTAAAAAAAATAAAATATTTTAGATTGCACGGACTGAAGGTTGTCCTACTGTAAGGTTTTTTTCTTACAGTGAATAGGTTGTCCTAGTACGTGCTAATCTAAAATATTGATCATAAAATTTTAGATTAAATCTAAGAGATTTTATTATCTAATTAAAATATTTTAATCTAATTTTAATCTTCATAAATATGTTAGATTTGATCTAGGAAGATTTATGATTGATTATTATTGAAACTATTTTAATTACATGAATCCTGTTTAGATTAGATCTAAAGTAGTTTTATATTTATTTTACTTGCATATTGATTATGAATCAAACATGCAACTTGGTTGATAGAACCATGTTGTAAAAATATTTTACAAATAAACATGAAAATATTTTTGAAAAGCCAAACCCCAACCCTCAGCCCAAAACTTAATTAAGAATTAAGAAGTTGTTTGATTAGGATTCTAGGATTGTAAATTGAAGATCCTAAGACACAAATCATAACACATTGGGTTAAATGGGTTAGTGGGATTAGATCCATTAATTGGGTTAGACCTAGGGTTAGATTAAAGAATGGACTTAATTAGAGAATTGACTAAATCTAATCAATTGTTGTCTTAGATTAGGTCAAGGATTCTCTAGATCAATTACAATAGTTTGTAGTTGGTCAAGTCCATGTCTTTAACAAGACCCAAGATGGACTTGATTCTTGGCTACGTGGTCTAGCACGAACTATTAGGTTGATCTAATTGAAACTAATTAAATCAGTTGGTGTCTAAGGTAAACCAGACTAGTGGTTTTTAATTGATAGTCCTGCTTACTCTGGCCATTTTTGATGGTGTCTAAGGCAAGCCTGGCAGATCCTTCCACTGATCGAACTTATCTGACCTCTTGGTGAGATTATGTTTTGATTCGAGATCGCTTGACTATTCGAGCTAACCCATGTCAGCTAGGTAAATCAGTTTGACTGATTTAGGTGCTCCTAGACCAGCCTATTAATGGTCTCCCTTAAGCTGACTTGGTGAAGTTAGTGGGAGGATCATGACAAGCTGGTTAATCTGACCTACTCGCTTCTATAAATTAAATCTTCTAAAATTATTAGGTCTCTAAAATGAAATAGTTATATGATAACTGGATCATAGCCTCCCATTAAAGTGGATGATAATGAGGTCCATCAGTTGGATAATCATTGGAGGCCCAAAGGCCTGGTGCTTATCGATTGATGGAATTATCATTCATTATATGATCTCTTGGATACATCTTTCTAAATGGTGGTCAGGTGGGCCAACCAAAGTTGGGCCTGATCATTCATTGGTTGGATGGCCAAGTATGGTCATGTTAATGGTTGGACCTAACTGGATCCTTTTCTGAGAAGGCCAAAGCCAACTGATCAGGGCCTGGGGCAAAATTTAATTACTAAAAATTATTTAAAAAAATAATTGATTATAAACTTATCCTTAGATGTACATGGGTGGGCCAACCAAAGTTGGGCTTGTGTACAGTCTATGTGGATTCTAGTACCCACTAAAAAATTAGGATAATTTTTCGAATTGGAGGTAGAGGCTATTGATTCGAATAAAATAGTTGGAGAAACCTTTTGATTAAAGTCTAAATCTTTAGGTTTAATGAATCAATTACTAATTAGGTTTTGATTTTCTTTTGTGTAGACATGGCCACTTTCCTATCACTCCGATCATTATTGGACAATGATAAGTTGATGGAATCCAACTTCGGTAGTTGGTACCGAAAGTTAAAAATTATCCTGGAGCATGAATGGATCCAAAATGTGCTGACGGATCCTGCACTTGAGGAGCCAGCTGCTAATGTACATGGAACAGTCAGAGACACCTATTAGAACTGGCTCAATGACCAAACCATGGTGCGCTGCATTATGCTGGCTATGATGAGCGATGAGTTCATCATAGGTTTGAGACAGATCAGCCAAATAAAATGCTCTAGGTGTTGGAGGATTTTTTTAGCACATCTGATGATGTTGAGAGACATGAGACTAGTTGCACCATCTTCAATGCCAGAATGCAGGATAGAGCCTCTATCACTGATCATGTACTGTATATGATCTGTTAGATATATGTGTCCTAGAAGCTAGAATTGGCTGACACTTGTAATACACTTCTAGGGGCAAAATTATAATTTTGACTATAATAAATAAAATGGGTTATTTTCTATCACATATGTGTATTTAGTGTCTGTGATACATCCTTTGAGTTAATGATAATGATAATTCATATTTTCAAGAGTTGAAAATTTAAGACATGAATAATCATTATTAACTCATAAAATGCTCCCGACCATAGGATCATCACGAGGATGGTGATTGATCCGAAAGATTGGTGTACAATCGCTTCTCTTTAGTAGATGAGTCTTGAGTCTACGGTGTGGAGACACCGGAGCGAGAGTATAGGTACTCGTTAGAGAATGAGGGCACTGAGCGTGACCACCTCGAGTAGTCATTAGGGAGTCTACCTTCTCGTCAATGACTGACTCGATGCTGCAGTAGTGTGTCTGGTTCTTTGACCTGAGGTGCATCGGTAGTTCACCTTGAGGGTGTTATAGTTTGACTACACCATTACTCGGTCTCCTAGCCATATGGAATCCCTGAGGTGTATGTTGGCTATAGCATGTTCATTGTAGGAACTGGATGGCATCAAGATGGAATCTATCTACCTCGGTGGTAGAGGAGCAGCCCTATGATGAATCATGAGAATCAAGTCCAGAAGCCCATGGCCATGGTAGAGTGAAATAATAGAAAGAGTTTCTATTTAGATTTTCACATCGGACTCGAATCGAATGATTACATCATATGACAGAAACTAGGGTTTGACGAGTTTACCTTAACCCTAATCTGATCGGGGCTCAAGATAGAAGAACTTAATCACACAGGTAGCTGCACCAAGAGGTTCGCATTCAGCTCTGATGGGTTGCCACCATATACTGCTAGGTGTCACTGGTGGATTTTGGGAGCAATTAGAATGATTTAGATGATCGATCATTCTAGCTGTTCGAATCAGAAGAGTTCTGATCCATCGAAAGGAGTTTCGATGATGTCGATGATAGAGATCATGACATATCCCATTACCATACAGAACTGAACCTAACTGGGTCACACAAATAAGGGTTTGAATCTGGTGATCATCAATTGAACTGATCTAGTTCAATTGATCTGAATGAGATTCAATTAGGTTCAAGAAAATCGTGCTAGCACTCGATTGAACCTAACGTTCTTCTTTTGCTATCATAAATAAGTTGTCCTGACTGAGCCAAAGGAGTTTGTGCTCAATCAGAGGCCTTCATATGGTCTGACTGGAGGTTGTCCAAGTCAGAAAAGGTTGTCTTATTTTGTAAGACATTACCTGCCATTTTTGGTCACCTGCCATTTCTTGTTCTTTGACTTTGGTCAAAAGTCTACCTTTGACTGGTCAAATGTTGACCATTGACACTTTGACTTTTGACCACATGTCATGCACCTATTGGAGAGCTGGTGGGGGCCTGTCCCCCTGCCAGAACCTGGCAAGGAGGAGGGCGCACGCCACCCTAGGCGTGTGCCCAAGTTGGAGGCGCCTAGGAGTCCTTGTTGGACAGGGACTCCATCTCCTTTTTGGATTCCAATTAGAGTTCTCCTAAGAACCAACTTTGACTGGTCTTAGGCACCCTCTAAGGAGGAATCCAGGGGACTCTATTCCCACCAATCAGATTTAGATCTGATTTCACAAAGAGTTGTGATTGGTTGGGAAGAAGAGGAGTTGGATCACGCTTAGTCTATAAATAAGACCCTACGCCCAACTCAAATTAAGTTTGAGAAATTCAAATCCCATGCCCCAAGGCTGCCTCTCCCCTCTTCCTCCATGCCAAACCCACCTTCTCCCTCTCCTCTCCATGTCCAAAAGAGTTTTGGAGCTTGGTTGGTGCGATCCAGATCAAAGAAAGGCGACTGAAAGCTAGAAGGCTGCGCACTGCTGCAAAGGACGACTGCTGATCTTCAAAAGGAGTTTTGAAGATCCTCCAGATCAGATCCAGATCTAATTTTTGGAGACGTGATAGAGAAGAAGAGGATCTCCAGATCCAGCCTGAGTGGATACCGGTAGAGGCCAGGCACTTGCGTGGCTAGATCCAGAACCTTCCGCTGCATACAGGATCATCAACGGGTAATAGGATTACCCAATCAAGGTAAATTAAATTTGATTTAATTTATCTAATTTTATTTTATTTTTAAAATAATAATAATTAGATCTAAAATATCTCAGATCTGATTAGATTTAAAGAAAAATTTTTTTTAAATATATCTCTTGATCTGATCAGATCTGAACGAACCTGGTCTCGGAAATCAGGATTTTCCTTCAACTGGTATCAGAGCCAAGGTTCTAAAAGTATTTAGATCTGAATTTTAAATTTATTTTAATTAAAAAATAAGTGATTTTAGATGTCACATGAGATGTGATCAGATCTAAAATCAGAAAAAATTAAAATTAAATGATTTGGATCTAAGATTAGAAAATATGCATGACTAGTTCTAAAATAGAATAGTTCTATAGAATAGTCTTGCATGTTTTTGAATTTAATCTTGATTAAATCATATTTTAGATCTATTTATTTACTATTTTTTGATATTATAATAATTATAATAACATCTAAAAAATAGTAAATAAAAATTATTTAATTTTAAATATCATATGAGATATGATTGATGCATGTCTAGACTAGTTGTAGAATAGTTCTACATAATTATCTAGATTAGAATTTATTTTGATTAGATCAATTTAAATCTAATTTTTTAGATTATTATGAGATAATTTAGATCTAAAAATATGCATGATTCGATACATGAGATGTATGCAAAATATGCCATGATTAGATCTAATTTGTATATGAGATATATGATATAGATCTAAAACTATTTTGTAGTATTGCATGTTCCTGATTAAGGCGTTCCTCTTGGCCGTCCGATCATAAGAATGAAGAAGGGTTTAAAGGCCCTCTCTTCCATTCGATGGGGTGTTCTTATGATGTGTAGGGGTGCTGCGTGTTCGTCCTTAATCAGAAACCAAAACTTACTTTCTGCAAAACCCTAGATCCTGAAACCCTAGGATTTATTGTGCATATTTTGTTTATGAACCCTACTTAATTAAAAATTAAGATTATGAAAATATTAATTAGGTCTAAAATTGAGAATTTTAGATCTAAGACATATTCATAATACTGGGTTCGGGCTTGGGTAGCTCAATTAGGTCTAAGCGGTTGATCAAATCCGAATCAAGAGTTGGTTAGATGGGATCAACAATGCTTAAATTGACCAGCCTAATAGGATTAAGTCTGGGTCAAGATCGAGTCACGATCAAGCAAGACCTAATTAGGCTCAGAGGTTAGAGTCTGGATTGTAGGCTAACCCAATTGGTTCTGGCTCAATAATTTGGTGTCTAAGGTAAGTTTGGCACATACGACCGACTGGTTTTTAATTGGAAGCTACTCGACCTGAATGCATTCTTGTACGAGTTAATGGCATATTCCTTCCACCGATCTCACTTACCTGGCCATATCTGTTGACACAGTTCTGATTTGAGGTGGTCAATAATCCGAGCTAACCCATGCCACTAGGTTAGTCATAATTGTTATGACTATGATAAGTCTAGTTTAATGAGACCTGAATCAATTCTTCCTAAGAAAAGATTAAGTCTGAGGTCTTCCACCATTGTAGATGTGCGGGCCCTTCCCGGGGTTGATTGTTCTCGGCTGGATACAGTGGCTCAGTTGCACCGGAAGATGCAACCATGTCTATTAGGCATTGGATGCTATGGGCTGGAGGATGAGTTGGGCTCAATATTTGGATACGGTGAGAGACTCAATTAGGAAACCAGTCTATGCAAATGGTGGGTCTGACTTAACTAAGGAGTGGATCAATATTCTGGATATGGTGAGATTCATGAATTAGAGATCAAGTTTGGGTGCACCATGATTAGAGAATCATTGAAACAAGAGTTGTTCACTCATTGGCTAACCCATCACCAATAACTGTTAGGTGAGGTGATGAGTCAGTTGGTGAGACCGCACCACCCACTAGAAATCATTAATCGTGGAGATTTTTGCATCTCTACAGAGGGAGTGTAGGGATCCGAGAAAATAGTGGGAGCTAATTTGTTTAAAAATAAAATTTCTAAATAAATTGGTCAAGTCATAATTACAGTATCTAACTAGAATCTTTGACTCTCTACAGAAAAATGTCTGCGTCCAATCCCATTGGCACGTATCCTGGACACACATAGACTGACTGGACCCAATTATAAAGATTGGCTCAGGAACTACAAAATAGTTTTGGGTTCTGAGAAGTTAACCCATGTATTGGACCAGGACCCTCCCACCTTACCAGCCCGTCCATCTATTGAACAGAGAGCATCTCTGAAAAATGGATAGACGAAGATAATAAGGCCAGATATTACATGTTGGGCTCGATGTCTGATGAGCTCCAGCGCCAACATGAAGATATCGGGACTGCTCGCCAAATGTTGGCTCACCTACAGGAGATGTTTGGTGAACAGAGTCGCGCAGCCAAGTATCAAGTCACGAAATGACTTTTTAAGGCTAAGATGCATGATGGACAGTCAGTCCAAGATCACTGTCTGACAATGATCAAGGACATGGAAGAGCTTGAGAAGCTCGGTGTGAAGTTAGACTTGGATCTTGCAGAATGATATTATTCTGCAATCCTTGACTGATGCATATGGGCAATTCATCATGAATTACCACATGCATAAACTTCAAAATTCCTTGGCCGAATTAATGAATA